>CM069859.1:87716863-87766863 GCA_036172795.1 Pelodytes ibericus
CCACATTACTCAGTGGCGGATGTGCCATATGTGCTAGGTGTGCGCCGCCATGCTGTGTATTTCTGGGGTTTGTGTGCTACGAACAGAGAGCACACAAACCCCAGAAATACATCCGGGAGACAGACGGCAGCTGTGAATTCGGCATCAGGGGCACTAACTCTGTTGCCAATTCGTCAAGCACTAAAAGTATACAAATTTTCATAGAGTGAGTGACTCTGTTGCCGAATTCGTAGCTGGCATCACCTTTCAGATGTAACTCATTTATTTCTGTTGGGTTGTGTGCTGGCTGTTCTCAGCACACAAACCCCTGAAAATACACAAGAGACATTGTGCCTCCGAGTGACAGGCGTGCTCTGGGCAGGCAGCACGTCTGTCACTCAGGGGCATGATACGCCCCTGACATTTCTCCATTATGGTGTCCACTTCAAAAAGAGATACCTCAGATCTTCAGCCAATTATTGTCTCCAGTGTTAGTTCAAGAGACTCTGTTGCAAGTCAGCAACCCCAAAAAAAGAAGAATACCTAGTCCGTGATAAGCATCTCCTAATCTGGTGCAATGGACACCCATTCACGGCAACCCGTGGCATGACTAGAAATGTAACTGACAGTGAGTCACATCAATATGTGTAGCTGTTACACACTAATAAATGAAGCTATTTCTGAACTGTGTTTACGACAGTGTTCTTTTTTATATTGCTTTGTTTTGTGACATCCACTTTTTGTTTGATATGCAAATGAAACATTGAAAATTAGCTAATTTGCATATGAAGCCACAATGTTTAGGTTGACTGAGTAAAGTTAAACAAGACCCCAAATTCAACATATTTACACAGATTAAACTTTGTTACTAATGTCATTAATCAAACATTTTATATTAATACCTTTCAATCTCAGCACCTTTTTAAATGAACAAACAAAAACAAATTGGCGTATGATAAATACATTAGTCACAGAAACCAGAATGTAGAGAATTAAACATGATCTACCCTTTATGATAACAAATGTGAAAGCACCTACATAGTTGCATAGCGAAATATGTTTAAATAATGCCTGTAAGGTCAATTTGTGGTTTGATATTTAAATAATACATTTCCCATTAAAAGCAGTAAATTCGAACATCCAACCAAAAGGTGATGTCACAAACAGGAGATAGCTCATACGTATTTAAATTATACTTTTCTCTTAATCTATGTGTTTGTTTGTGATTCTGTCTGTGGGAAAATTCTCCAATTTTTCCAACTCGTCTACCTTGGACTTAAGTTTGAAATGTCCTAGTCAATTCCCTGTAATTCTCTCTTTCATGAATGAAGTCTAATTTATAGCTTCACTTGTCTCTATATCTACAGTGCAATGTTAATATAGACAACACAGTCTTTATAAATTAGAGTCTGAATTCTTGTTCTTACTCACTTACTGTGGTGAAGGAAGCAAGGAAACGTGGAGCACAAAACAAACCAGCATATTTAATACAGGCTGCTGCTGAACTGACCAAAATGTATATACAATACATAGAGATATCATTGCACAATCAAAAATTGCTTATTTTTCTTATAGCTATTTTAAAAGCACCTAGATATCATGCTTAGCCCACTACACTTAGTGTGCTAATGGAGTCGCCCAGGCACTTTATTCTATAATTGCATTACATTTATAGTTGTGAGATCTGTCTTAGATTGTCTCAGAATCTCTTAGATTGTCTGCACACATAACTTATACATGTTTTATGTGGAAACTGTGACCACCTTTCTCAAGGAACACTGAACCCCCAGGTTCAGAGATTTGCAAGAGTTGTAAATAAAAGTCACAGTGCCAAGAATAGCAGAGGCATGAATTGTCCCAGTTAAATGGTCCAGGGGTCAGGACATGTAGCAGTCAGACAAAGTCACAAGAGGAGTCAGAGACAAAAAGACAGAAGAAACATATAGTAATTAGGAGATAATGCTCAATTCAATAACGGGAGGAACAAAGAGAGGGGGAAACACATTTAAATAAGAATAAGTAAAAACATGCTACTGTTAGAAATAGGAAGAGGGACCAAACATTTTAAGTAGTTGGACTCTGCCCATACTAATGTACAATGGGGCAAACAAATCCAGAAATGCCACAGCGGAAGGAGGGATGCCAGGGAACATATCTGGAGCATGCATTGCATGAAGAAAAGTGGTGGAGCTTCATTCAAGCTTTTCACAACAACCACTGTGAAGCAAAAGGTAAGGGTGATACTGTGGAGGCTAAACAAATTTTGACAGAGCATTTGCAATGTTTTATTGAAGATGCTGTGATATCTGGAATTATATTTCTGATTGTATTTGCGTTTAGAGGAAGAGGAGACTGCTGAATATGTCAGTAGCAGCCTGGTTTTAGCATCTTATGTGGTTGCCACACCTTTCCCTACAAAATGAACAATCCTGTTTATACTGTAGCTGATAAAACATATTGAAACATTTAATATACCGTATTTGCTCGATTATAAGACGACCCTGATTATAAGACGACCCCCCAAACTTTTGATATTCCTTTAGGAAAAAAACTAAAAGCCTGAATATAAGACTACCCAATAGGAAAAAAGTTAAACTTGTATATATTCACATGTAAATTGCTTTTTTAATAAAAAAATTATATAAAAAAATCATTTCTTGTTTTTATTTCCTTTTATGTGCCAATGCTGCCTCTCTCTTTCCCTTGCCCCCAGCTTTGTCTCTCTACCCCTCCCTTTGACTCCCCCCTCGGCTCTGTCTCTCCCCCCCCCTTGTTTCTATCTGCCCCCCTCCCTCCCCTTGTTGCTCTGTCCCCCCCTCCCTCTGTCTCTTCCCCCTTCCCTCCCTCCCCTTGTTGCTCTGTCTCTTCCCCCCTCCCTCCCCTTGTTGCTCTGCCCCCCCCCCCGTCTCTCTGCCCCCTCCCTCCCCCTTAATTGTAACTAGATCCCTGGTGGCTAGTGGGGGCAGCCGGGGGATGTCTGCACGATACATGCAGACATCCTCCATGCTGCTGGCCGACACGACAGTCTATTATGACGGACAGCTTATAAGACGACTTCGATTATAAGAAAAAAAATTTCTGAAAAAAACCTCGTCTTATAATCGAGAAAAATACGGTACTTTAGAGAATAACATGTGTAATAGCATACCAGATCGGAGCAAATTACTTAAGTGAGAAAAAATGGTATTGTTAAAAATGCACATCCATCTTAATCTGTGAGGTTATTCTTTTAAGATCAACATTCATCTAATACCAAAACCATTATAACTGAATTTTGAATAAAGGTTCTTTAAGTCTTCATTACCAAATCAAATTGAAGGATATTATCTCTTAATGTGGTAGTCAACAGCTGATTGTTCTCACCATGAATCTTTATTCCCACATCATTTTTTTAGATCAATAAGTTAAATGTAGACTTAAAGATTTATTTTTAAAAATGTCTGAACTGTTTAATATAACTTTACATGAGGGATGATAAAAGGATAGTGAATAGCCATTTAATGTTTCTGCAGTATATATTTACAGAGAATAGACAATGATCCATAATATTTTGAAGTGAGGCAGCACTATATATAAATACACAAAATGTTGATATAAACTCCAGAAAAAATGTATAAAAGTATAAATTTATTGCATAAAGACAAAAAATAATAATAATAATAATAATTATATATATATATATATATATATATATATATAACAAAGACAATAATCCGAGGCCACTAAGTATACATAGATAGGTGGTCACATGGATAGTATGTATACGTTATACAAATTAATAAATAACATAACAGAAAAATATGCAGTAAATATATGCAGTAATACAGAAACACAGAAATACACAAAAATACAAAGATCCCTTACCCACTGGGTTTGTTCACCTGTCCAAGTTATTGAACAATTAGGTACTATTTTCACTATAAAAACAGCTGCACCCCACAGGACGCATTTCAAATTCTTCCTCAGCTGGTGGGCGGGAGTGCAATCACTACCGTCCACATGTTGCACATGACTGCATGTCAAAATGGCCGCCACACATGGAGACACTGCAAAGGTGTGCAGAAAAATGTAGCTGTGCATAGCATGTTAGCTGGAGAGGGGGTGGGCACGCAGAACACAGCAGCAATTTTCATGTGCAAATTACTGCTTCAAGTAGCTAAGGGCCATGGGACTGAATGGAGACTATGGGGCTAAAGTGTACTTTAGTCCTGAGACTCCAGAGCTATCAATGTAAAAAAAAATTATAATATTCCCCGCTGAGCTTTACTCCTTCTGGGTCATGATCCCAGAATTGGAGGTTTAAGCTCATCTGGGGGTGAGTGACAATCTGGAGGACAGGCGCTGCTATAGGGAGTGCTTTCCCTAGCACCTCGTCCTCGAAATGCGACCCACAGGCGAGTGGCTGTGGTTACCACACCTCCTGGCCATACTGACACAGTGCAACGGGTGCAAGCTCCGCCCCCATCGTGCTATGAGATTGTCTGCTCGCCGGATGTCAGGTGACATATGGCAGAAGAAACAAGATGGCAGCTGCAGACACCATAAGAAAAGTCCTCTTCCCTGCAAATAAAGGTAACTAAGCAGGAAGGGGGACCAACAGTATTTTTTTTTCTTTGTTAAAAAAATAAACAGAAGAAATGTGTCTGCTTGTGAGTGTGACTGTGTGTTGGTGTCTCAAATGTGTAAGTGTGTGTGTCAGGGTGTTTGTGTAAGAGTATGTGTGTGTGTGTCAGTGTATAAATGTGTGTCTAGGTGTTTGTATGGAAGGGTTTTTGCGTAAGTGTATGTGTGTGTCAATGTGTGTCTCTCAGTGTGTCTGTGTCAGGGTGTCTGTGTGTGTGAAAAAGTGAGAGAAAGAGAGAGATGGAGTGTGTGACAGAGAGACGGAGTGTGAAAGAGAGGGACTGAGTATGGGAGAGGGAGACTGAGTGTGCGAGAGAGAGTGTGTGAGAGAGAAAGAGAGACAGAGTGTGTGTGAGTGAGAGATGGAGTGTGAGCGAGAGCGGGAGTGTGTGTGTGTGTGTGTGTGTGTGTGAAAGCGAGATGGAGTTTGTGTGTGTGTGAGAGAGACAGAGTGTGCGAGAGACACAAGGAGTGTGCATATGTGAGAGAGACACGGAGTGTGTATGTGTACATGTATGTGTGAGAGATGGTGTGTGTGACAGAGCCTTTCTGGGCTCTAGCCCCAGATCATTTGGAGACCCCGCAACGTCCCTGGTTGCTGTACAAAGGTGCAGTGTAAATCCATGTTTGTGTATCAGTAGAAGTGTACATCTGTGGTAACACATGCACATAGGTGTGTCTATACATGTATATATACATTAATATGTACATGCTTACATGTAAATATACATGTATATATGAGTAAATGGGATAACATATACCGATGATTAATGATAGTGTAGTGATAACATTATTCCACTATTATATTTCAGGCATACTGACATCAACAGACAAGTGTTGATTAAACATAATTTTACAATTTCCCATCTACACCTAAAGAGGAAGCTTTCCAAGGCAACCGCCACTGCCAGGTCACTGGTGGCAGTGCTCCAGCGCAGATTAACCACCTGAGTTTTGAGGAGGAGCTACTGCAAGTCATGTGTCAGTCACAGCAGTTTAGGGGACAGTTGACACAAACTCAACTCCCAGCATCATCTGATGGTAAAGGACACAGCAGATCTGTATACTCCTTCTCTGACTTCCCCTTGTTGCACTGCACAGCTGGCCTTGGTGTCAGTGACCTCTTCACCTGTTTATGGTAAGTCAAATATGCAAATGCATGTTCATGCCATCTGAAATATAAACATGTGCCTTCATGATACAGTGAATTGCATGTAGATCACAATTTATGGACAAAATAGCTGACTTGAAACATTTTCAACATCAGCAGTTATTTAGAATGATTACAACTCAGCTACTACATTCTTCATTACATGCAATTACCTCTTTAATTAATGAAGCCCAATGAAAATGTTAATGTGAAATGTTCTGCACCCAGCTGCATGCCCTTGACAATAACAATGATTTGTTCTTCATCTCCAACATACTAATGTACATCTATGTTCACGGAAATGTGAACAGGGATGTAAAGTTGTATGACATAAGTACTTGTGTGCTATAGTCATAGGGATGTGTAACCCCTCATGGGTTCAATCACAGGATTAACTTGCAATGAGTTCAGCATGGACCTGTGTTATGTAACTGTTAACTTATTCATTAAATAGCTATGATAACTTCAGAGACCAAGTTAGATTGTTATAAGGCGTTTATTAGTATTAGGAATGACAAGTTGATATGTTAAGTAGATGTGTAGCAGGTGCTGATGAGAATGATCCCCATACCTAACATTCCTCCATACGCACAGTGGTTAAAGGTCAGTAGGGAGTAGGGAGGAGGAAGATGATACCAGCATGACTGGATGGTTGGCCAGTATATCATCTTCATTCTCTTTAGATGTTGATGAGTAAATCAAAGTGTAACAAATTTATAGTAGCCATGGAACCCTTGGTTACTTATCATTCCTATAACTGGGTTGTATTCTTCCACTGACAAACTCTGCACCTCCTCTCACTGCCATTTACCTACCCAGGGCTTTTTTTGCTATTTCTTTATTTACCATGAAATATATGATTTTTTATAATTAAATAAATTAGAAATTAAAAAAACAAATTATGATTTCAACTTATCTATTTGTGTCTTTGTTGTTATTCTGATAAATCCACACCTCACACACTTTATGGTAAATCTTGTATTTCCACAGTGTTGAATCATTCTACATGGGTACACTTTAACTTTCATTGTGGCAATACACTGGAGTCTGTACTGGACATGTATTTTGTGGCATAACACTTTTTTGCTTTTTGTAATGTTCATAGTTACAAATATGTCAAAATAGAATCTTTTTTTTTTTTTTACAAAATATCATAATGCTGGATATTTGTATCAGAAATTATATTTGGGAATATATGTAGGCATGTCCATGTGAAAAAAGCACTTTAACATCTTTTAAATTCAGGGACACCGAGTGGCCGAATTTTGGAGATTTATGAAATTCGGCTTAAGTGCCCAACCTAAATCCAATTTGCTTATGTTTAGTTGAACCTTTGATTTAACAGAATTTTATGCATGCACAATACAAGGTAAAAAAAAAAATGTTGATTACATTGGAGACCAAACTTTTTTAGAATTCACATAACTGAAACAAAAATTACTTCAGTCTCATAGAAAAATATGGAAAATGTATCAAAGTGTCAAATGTATCAATGTGTCAAAGTAAGAGAACACTTGGCAATAGTGACCATAACATGGTTTTCGTTTGAGATTAATGCAAAAAAGCAAATTGGTAACTACGCCACCAAAACACTTAATTTTAGAAGGGCCAACTTTGATGGACTAAGGGCATCAATGGAACATTTAGACTGGGAACGATTGTTTTCTGGACTAAACACAGAAGACAAGTGGAATGCCTTTAAGCACACATTACAAAAGTACACATCCCAATATATACCTTTGGGAAACAAATACAAAAGACACAAATCAAAACCAATGTGGCTTTCCGTGAAACAGGAAATGCAAAACAAGAAAATGGCATTCAAACATTATAAAAGCAAGGGATCAACATTATCATTTATAAAATACAAAGATGCCAACAAAGCCTGCAAAAAGGCAATTAAAATGGCTAAATTGGAAAACGAGAAAAGGATTGCCAAGGAGAGTAAAATTAACCCCAAAATTTTTTATAAGTATATAAATGGAAAAAAGCTAAAGAGGGAAAATGTTGGGCCCTTGTTATCCCAAATGGGAAATTTGGTAAGTGAGGACAGAGAAAAAGCAGACATTTTAAATACCTTTTTTTCTTCGGTTTATACTAAGGAGGAACAGATGGATGAGCCCCTGCTACCGGAAGTTACGGAACAGTCACCACAAACATGGGATTGGCTGACACAGGAAAAAGTGTTTATGCAATTAAACTCTGTTAAGATAGACAAGGCCCCAGGGCCAGATGGTATACACCCAAGGGTCCTTATAGAGTTAAGCATAATTCTGGCCAGACCAATATTTATGATCTTTAGGGATTCGTTCAGTTCAGGTATAGTGCCAACAGACTGGAGAAAGGCGGATGTCATTCCAATATTTAAAAAGGGATCAAAATCTCTGCCTGGTAATTATAGGCCAGTGAGCTTGACATCTGTAGTGGGGGAATTATTTGAAGGATTGCTAAAGGTGTACACTCAAGAATACATCTTGAATCAGAATATAATTAGTAAAAGTCAACATGGTTTTGTGAAAGACAGGTCTTGTCAAACAAACTTAATAACATTCTATGAAGAGGTCAGTAAAAATATAGATCTAGGTGTGGCAGTTGATGTGATCTATTTGGATTTTGCTAAAGCATTTGATACAGTTCCACACAAAAGGTTACTCTACAAATTTAGAGAAATAGGATTGGGGGCAAATGTATGTATTTGGATTGAAAATTGGCTAAAAGATAGAACACAGAGGGTTGTTGTAAATGGTAAAGCTTCAAATTGGACCAGGGTAGTGAGCGGAGTACCTCAGGGGTCTGTTTTGGGACCTCTTCTTTTTAATCTGTTTATTAATGATCTCCCACGTTGTGCTGAGTGCCATGTCTCAGTGTTTGCTGATGACACAAAATTAGGTAAGGTAATAAAGACTAATCTTGATGTTTTTTCTTTTCAGGAAGATTTGGACAGAGTGGGGAACTGGGCAAGAAAGTGGCAAATGATGTTCAATATAGACAAATGTAAAGTTATGCATTATGGGAAAAATAATAACAAAGCAACATATACGTTAAATGGTATTTCCCTGGGAAAAACTATTAACGAAAAGGATTTAGGAATCATTGTAGATAACAAACTTGGCAACAGTGCCCAATGCCAGTCAGCAGCTGCAAGGGCCAATAAGATATTGGCATGTATAAAACGAGGTATAGATTCATGGGAGGAGGACATCATCTTGCCTCTTTACAAATCAATGGTAAGACCTCACCTTGAATATGCAGTACAATTCTGGGCACCAGTCCTTAAAAAGGATATTAAGGAACTAGAAAAAGTGCAAAGGAGAGCTACAAAATTAATAAGGGGATTGGAGGATCTTAGTTATGAAGAGAGACTTAAAAAATTGCATTTATTTACTTTAGAAAAAAGGCGTCTTAGAGGGGATATGATAACATTATTTAAATATGTGCAGGGCCAATATAAGGAGCTCTCCAGGGACCTGTTCATTAATAGAAATGTACAAAGAACAAGAGGTCACCCCCTGAGACTGGAAGAGCAAAGATTTCATAGGCAGCAAAGGAAGGGATTCTTTACGGTAAGGACAATAAAATTATGGAACTCACTGCCAGGAGAGGTAGTGCTATCAACCACAATAGATGCATTTAAAAATGGTCTGGATGATTTTTTAGAAAAGCAGAACATACAGGGGTATTAATAATAGAATGAGCAGTAATAATAGAGCTTTTTGATCCAAGGAGAAATCTGATTGCCCTTTTGGAGTCAAGAAGGAATTTTTTTTCCCCTAGGAGGCAATATTCGAAAAAGCTTCCTTAGGGGTTTTTTTGCCTTCTTTTGGATCAAAACGCAGAAATGATAGGTAGAAGGGTTGAACTTGATGGACTTGTGTCTTTTTTCAACCTAAATTACTATGTTACTATGTTACTATGTATGACATATTTTTTTTACAATTGTTTTCACAAAAAGGGCTAATCATTAGAGACAGTAATTGCCTCATCTAAAATAAACAAAAATTTACTGGGTCATTCTATAAGATATTTAACCACCTTTCAACACTAAATCAATATTATTATATTAAAGCATGGAAAATATAGATTAACATCTTATTCTCAGAGGAGGAATGTAAAGGATTTGGAAAAAAACTAAAACATCGTGGTTTCTTCTATCATTGTACATACATTAATAACAGAATATACAATACTTACACATTGGTATTATACCCCTTTTAGACTCCATACTATCTGACAAATGTTGGAGATGTCAAAGAGCAATTTCAGAGCAAAAGGAGATATCTCTAGAGTTGAGCGGACACCTGGATGTTCGGGTTCGACGGGTTCGGCTGAACTCGGAAAAAAAATTGAATTTGACCGCGAACCCGAACATACAATCTAATGTTCCCCAGGTACCCACCCATTGCTGGCGGGTGGGGACCCTAAAATAATAATGAGGGGGGGACCTAGTGTCCCCCCCGGTCCCCACCCATGAGCGGTGGGTGGGGACCCTAATAAAAAAAATGAGGGGAGGACCTAGTGTCTCCCCCGGTCCGCACCCATGGATTTCAAACCAACCAATCAGAGTGCTAGCCATTTTAAACAGAGTGGTAAAATTCTGAAGAACTTTCCCACGCTGTGTAAAATGACACAGAGCACTCTGATTGGTTGGATTTCAACCAATCAGAGTGCTCTGAGCTTAATTGCAGGGCGGGGGAAGGCTTTATAAGAGCTCAGTCTGCATGGGGCCCTTCATGGGCGAATATGGATTATGTTTTACCCAGTGGATAATTTTTTTTTTTTGCGCTCGTTTTTTAGGTTTTTTTTAACAGTTGCGGCGCGTGTTATAGTTTTTTGTTTTGGCCTTTTTTGGAGCTGAATAAAGAGAAAAGAAGAAAGAAAAGAGAAGACATCAAATGAGCTGCAGCGTTAGCAACCTTATGACAAGTTAACTCGTCATGTAGTTAAACTGGTGGTGCGCTCCGTGCGCACCGGCAGCCAGTCTGAAACAGGTCCATCACTCTGCCTCGCACCTGAGACAAAGTTACTGGACCTGATTGGCAGGTTTCCGGGCATGCGATTGTGTGATCGCAGTGATCAAGTGATTCCCGCGATAACATGCAAATTGTATGGGCAAAGTCAATGTGTTCACACTTTAACTTTGGCTCTAATTCGCTCCCTGTGTTTCACGTACTTATAGTGAAGCACAGAGAGTGACAGGCAAGTGAAGAAGAAAAAAAAAAATGTTTCCTGTAAAATGTTTTAAAAAGTTAACCCTTTCCTTGCTGATCACAGTTTGTAACTGTGATCAGTTTCATTCTTACTTTAAGGCCCTCATTTTGTGTGTGTTTTTTTTTTTTTTACTTTTTTTTTTGCATTTTTAAAGTTTTTTTAAATAAATAAATGTTATTGTAATATATTAATTTAATTACAGTTAACCCCTGCGTGCCCGTTCTGTGATTCTTATGGCTCTGACATCGTACTGTCAGAATTTTTTTTCTAGGGTTTTTTGTTTGGGGGGGGGGGTTGGGAACCTATATTTTTATTTTTTATTAGTTAGTTAATTCGTTGGGATAAGGGGGTTAGAGTTGTACTAGTTGTGTAGATCATTCTTGGGAAAATAATGGGGTACACACATTTTTCCCCCCAAATGTTCCCCTTTAATGTATTTTTTAATACTAAATCATAGAATATTTTTATGTATAGGGTATCAAAAGAATGCTCTAACTGTCCTTTAAAAAAAACAACATATAACTTGCAGGGGCGTAGCGTGGGGGGTGCAGGGGGGGCCAGCCGCACCGGGCGCAATATCTGGGGGGGGCGCACTAGCCCTATGCGGCCGCAGCCACAACCGCGCGATACTTCCTGTCAGCCGCCGGATGTGAGCGGCAAATGACGGCGTGACGTCACATCCGGCGGCTGCGCGGCGGAGGCTCTTCTGAAACTGCATCGGGGCCTTTCTTCCCTGAGCTGTTGGAAGTGGAATTTGTAAAGGTAAGAATAAAGGCTTGGGGGACCTATTGTATTATGTATTGAGGAGGGGGTCATTAATGTATTGGAGAGGGGGAGGGGGGGTCATTAATGTATGGGGGAGGGGGGTCATTAATGTATGGGGGGGAGGGGGGTCATTAATGTATGGGGGAGGGGAGGGGGGTCATTAATGTATGGGGGAGGGAGGTCATTAATGTATGGGGGAGGGAGGTCATTAATGTATGGGGGAGGGGAGGGGGGGTCATTAATGTATGGGGGAGGGGAGGAGGGTCATTAATGTATGGGGGAGGGGAGGGGGGTTATTAATGTATGGGGGAGGGGAGGGGGGTTTATTAAATGTATGGGGGAGGGGGGTTTATTAAATGTATGGGGGGGGTTCATTTAATGTATGGGGGAGGGGAGGGGGTCATTTAATGTATGGGGGAGGGGAGGGGGATCATTTAATGTATGGGGAGGGGAGGGTCAGTAATGTATGGGGAGGGGGGGAAGTAATGTATGGGGGAGGGAGGGAAGTAATGTATGGGGAGGGGGGGAAGTAATGTATGGGGGAGGGGGGCAGTAATGTATTGGGGACGGGGGGGCAGTAATGTATTGGGGACGGGGGGCAGTAATGTATTGGGGAAGGGAAGAAGGGGGCAGTAATGTATTGGGGAAGGGAAGAAGGGAGGCAGTAATGTATTGGGGAAGGGAAGAAGGGAGGCAGTAATGTATTGGGGAAGGGAAGAAGGGGGGCAGTAATGTATTGGGGAAGGGAAGAAGGGGGGCAGTAATGTATTGGGGAAGGGAAGAAGGGGGGCAGTAATGTATTAGGGGATGGGGGTCAACTGTGTATTAGGGGAGGGAGGGGTCAGCAGTGTATTAGGGGGAGGGGGGTCAGCAGTGTATTAGGGGAAGAGGGGGGGATGGGAAAGATCTGACTTGGGAATTTGAGATGAGGCAATGATTATATTTTTTACATTTGTGGCCTAATGAATAATCTATATATATGTGTGTATGTAGAAGGAAATGTAAATAGGTGGGGCTACAGGGGTGAGGGAATTATATTTGTAATATATTTATTAGGAACCGTGGAGGGAAGGGGGTTGGATGAGAGCATTAAATATCATAGCATTAAATATTATATTTATTGGGTAGGAACTGTATTATATATTTTTGGTTTAGTGCAGGGGTAGGTAACCTTTGACACTCCCTTTGTTTTTTGACTACATCTCCATTAAGGCTTGCAAAGCATCATGGGAGGTGTAGTCCACAACATCTGGAGTGGCAAAGGATGTCTACTCCTGGTTTAAAGCATAGGTGTATAACCATTTGGCTTCCCCAGGCCAAAATAACCCCTTAAACTCTTAAAGGATCACTATAGTGTCAGGAAAACAAAGCGGTTTTCCTGACACTTTAGTACCCTGAGGGTGCCCACACCCTCAGGGTCCCACTCCCGTGGCGCTGAAGGGGTTAAATTCCCTTCAGTTACTTACCTTAAACCAGCGCCAGGCTCCCTCGGTGCTGGTGACCTCTCCTCCCTGTCTGACGTCAGCTCCCCGTCCGACGTCACTGGAGCTGAATGCGCATGGCTGCGCGCACATTCAAAGTGTCCATAGGAAAGCATTTCTCAATGCTTTCCTATGGACACTCTGCGCGATGTTCGCACTCAATAAAGTGTTGGAAAATAAACTTGTATTTAGATGCATTTTACTTTAATTACATAAGTATTTTCATAACAAACAATACATGTGCTTGGGGGGTAAGGGTTTCTTTAACTAATCTAGTAGAAGAGACTCGAGTGCTAAAATCCACGGGTTAGGGGGCGCAAATTACTTGCCTTGCCCCGGGTGCAGACAACCCACGCTACGCCACTGATAACTTGTATGGGTGTGTTAAATGTCAGAGAGGAAAATTACGTTTCAACAACCACATATTAAAAATTTAAAAATTGCTCTGGTCCTTGGCCCAGAAAATTCCTGGTCCTGAAGGGGTTAAGCAAACACAAGGGAATATGTGTATTTGTGCTCTTGAATGCAACTAAATTTGTTATATTAGAAAAGACAAGAAGTCCCTCCATATATATGGTTAGACAGGACACTTTTGCACATTTGCTAAATTTTCTGTGATCCTAATTCCGTTTCTCAAATTATAGACCGTCAATCAGAAAACATGATTTGATATATTGTTGTTTGGGCCATAAGGACCCTTGAACACAAAAGGGTTAGCTGAATATGTAAATACATTGTATAGCCCTTCACTGTCTAGTGCTCAAAACATATTAATAACCCATTGCATCACAAGGAATCTTTACACTTTTACTAAAAAAGATTATTGCAGCATTCAGCTCGTGCATAGAAAGTACAATGTGTCTGTTTTTTTTTTTTTTTTTGCTAAATGCAAATCAACTTTGGATAGCTACAGTGCTATCCTGTGTCAAGACTTCAAGAACATGCACAATGTTTTTATTGTTCAAACAAAGTTGCAGTTGTTGTGGACATCTCAGTGTATTAATCAAAGTATGTCGTGAAAAGACATAGATGGGCTTTATAAGATAATACTTTTTTTTTTTCCGGTCGTTCACATTGAAATGATTTGACAAGGACAGCCTGTTTGTCCCTGCTAAAAGAGATTGGAACCTGCATAAAGAAACTAAATTGATTTGATTCCTAACTCTCTTATCTTAAATGTTTTGAAATAGGAACATTTTTATGATTTATTGCTTACGAGCTATAAAGTCTCTTGTTGACAACATATAGTTATTTTATGTGACTCTTCACCCGTCTTGTTATTAGATTTCCTTTTACAAAAGCTTTATCATTTGGTAATATATATATATATATATATATATATATATATATATATATATATATAATAGCTATCTGATTATTGTGATATGTAAAAATGCAATAAAATGAGAACCAATTACAGTTAGTTGTAACAATATCAATAATTTCATTATTTGTCAATTTTTACTGTTTTAGTGTTTCATATAGTGTTGAGATCAAATAAGAGTCTCTATAAATGAAAAAAAAATACAAATACATTATTTTTTTATTTTTCACATTTTTTAGTTATTATATTATCTGGGATCAATGTGTTTTTGGTGTTAAAAAATACGCCTTTGATTTCTAAACATAACTTGATTGTTGACAAACCCAGCTTTTTCAGTTAAACAGTTGTGGCATTTAGAGTGGATGCACTCCTGGATCAGAGAGTCTGTAGTGATATGTACAAGGACCTTTTGGTAGAAGGGTGTTCATATTGCAGTCTAATGTTGAGATCCTGAATTAGAAAATGGATACTGGGAGTAAGTGCCTGCTGGGGATGATCTAAGCAAGGCAAAGAAAAGTGTAGTACTCTACCGTTTATACTGAAGTCTGACAACAGAGGTTCTCTATGTCACTTTGGGGTCCATTCACAATGCCCCGATCTAGGCTGAATTTGGCACAGATCAGGGTTAATAGGTGAATTGCACAAAAATCTGCAATTTGGTTATTTAGTATGGTCGATTTAAGACCACATTCACGGATATTTCATTACTTTTAGGCCAAAATTTTAGCACTATTCAGTTCAGAGAACTAATTCTTAAAGCTCCAAATCCCACCAAATTCAAGCAGAATTTGGTGAAAATGGCAGAATTTTGCCCGTTTCAATTCTGCATCTGGACCAGCCTAGGTGCATATAACAACTGTACTTACTTATGTTTGGAAGAGCTACTATGTGGACTGTAGTTGTATTTTGCAATGGTGGTGTCATGTGGTGATATGCTACATGGTTAGAGAGACACAGGGGTAATGGTTTCTATTCACCCCACTGCCTTACACGCTCACATATGTAAAGGTATTACTTTACTGAGAGGGTAGTGGATGTATGGAATAGCTTTTCCAGCAGAAGTGGTAGATGTAAACACAGTCAAGGATTTTAAGCATGTGTGGGATAGGCACAAGGCTATCCTAGATATAAGATAGGGAACTGGGGACTAATAAAAGTATTTAGAAAATTGGGCAGACTAGTTGGACTGTATGGTTCTTATCTGCCGACACATTCTATGTTTCTAATTTACTATCTGCTTCTGATGTATATCTATTCTTCTTTTTTAGATTCAGCACTCTCACTGTGTAATCAATATAAAACTTTTCACTTTGAGAACATGTCCTTTTTCTCGTCTCTCACCACACACCAATAACAAGTCAATTTTCTTTATTTGTATATTATGTTTCTCATTGGAAAATTGAGACAGGTATAAAAAGGTATTTCTTTATGATTGGCTTTGCACAGTAATGAACATAAGCATCATATTTGTTCATATTTGATATCAGAAATTAATTGTATGCTCCATACAAATATTGATGCTTTCATTTTTTGCATATTTGGTGCTTACATTCACTTCTGAGAATACAGTTTCAAATGTATTAACACACACTATCATGCACATGTACAATTGCAGGTGTCAGTTAAAAATTACCAAAAATGTTTAGTTCTAACACATCTTTTCCCCTTCTAGCAATCTAGTATTTACAATTCATGTGTTTTTATTTTTTTGTTGTTTCTAGCCCTGCTGAGCACACTCAGCACTCGGACACTATAGTTTGGTGCATATGGGGGCGGAGAAGAGGATTCCGAAAGAAGATGTTTATGCAAGCAGCACATACACTTTTGAAGTTGTCGATTTGCATGTGAAGCCACATGGTGATGTCATGAACGGGAGACAACATGGTCATTTTAAAAACGTATCTTCCTTTACATTACACATCTGTAATGCACAGATTTTGTGATTGGTAATGGAACGAATTCCACTTAATGTGAGTATAAATGTTTTTTAACTCTTCATTTTGTATTGCACTATATCATGTTCAATGTACTCAGGTCATTAAAAAGAACACATTATGTTCTGTCAGACAATAATAAACACAAAAGTACTTGCAAGGATACTTAAAGATTTGTTTTTATTTTAAATTGTATCTCAAATGTTACTATTTCCAAGCTTAAATGTACAAATGTTATCAAATACATAATGATCAACAGATGTTGCCAGGAATTGAACCTGCAACCTAGAGGATTAAGCAGCTTTTATAATTAGTACACTAATTGACTGAGCTATCTCACCAGCTAAACATAGCTCAGATAAGATTTAGCAAGTGATCACCAACATAAAACATGTGAGTTCCTTTAAAAGGCAACCATGGCTAACTGCTTCAAATACTTTTGCTACATCTAGGAAAATGGTGCCTGTAAACTCCCTTTTTTTTACCTTCCCAATTAGCTAAATTGAAGAACTAAAAAATAATTGATAAGGAGAGAAAGAGGAATCCCAAAACATATTTAAATATATAAATGGTAAAACATCAAGGGCTGATCACCTGGGCCTTTGTTATCTGAAATGGGTAAGATGATCAGTGGGGACAGAGATAAAGCAGATATTTAAAATAATTTCTATTCTTGTCTTTACCAAGGAAGAACCAATGAACAAGAACCTGCAAGGCACAGCAAGCATGTGATTTACACAGATCATTTTATATCAGGCATGGTACACACAGATTGGCAAAAAGGGATAAAAATCCAAGCTGGGAAATTATAGACCTGTAAGCTTGGCATCTGTGGTAGGGAAACTGTTTGAAAGTTTGCAAAGTGAATATATTCAAGATGTTATCTTTAACAGGAATTTCATTACCAGTCAACATATAGATATGAGTTCTGCGGTGGATGTGGCAACGATTTAAAAGTAATATCAGGAAGTATTACTTTACTGAGAGGGTAGTGGATGTATGGAATAGCCTGCCAGCAGAAGTGGTAGAGGTAAACACAGTCAAGGATTTTAAGCATGCGTGGGATAGACACAAGGCTATCCTAGCTATAAGACCGGGAACGGGGGACTAATAAAAGTACTCAAAAAAAAAAAAAAAAATTGGGCAGACTAGATGGACCGAATGGTTCTTATCTGCCGACACATTCTATGTTTCTATGTTTCTATGTTTCTATGTGATATATGTAAACTTTGCTAAGTCCTTTTTATATGGTTCAGCATAACAAGAACATATTGATTTAAATAGGCTTAGGGCCAAATGTTTGTATGTGGATTGACAGTTAGCTAAAATATGGAAAGCAAAGAGTGGTGGTGAAAAGGGGAGTTCACAAATTGGAAAGATGTGAGAAGTGGAGTACTTTGGGGGTTTGTCCTGGGCCCTCTTCTTTTCAATTTGCTTACTAATGATCTCCAAGTGGGAATAGGGAGTAATATCTCAGTGCTTGCCGATGACACAAAATTATGTAGTGTAATATACCCGGAGCTAGATGTGTATTAAATGCAAGTGGATTTGGGCAAATTGAGTACCAGGGTCGGATCCAGAGTCTGATCTTGGGAGGGGCACTGCACATGTCCATCTGTCTTTTCCTCTCCCCATGTACGTCTGTCACTCTCTTCCCCCTTACCATGTCCACCTGCCTCTCCTCTCCCTACCCATGTCTGTTTCTCTCCTCTCCCTTCCCATGTCCATCTGTCTCTCTTCCTTCTCATGTCCATCTCTTTCCTCTTCCTTCCCATGTCTGTCTGTCTCTCCTCTCCCTTCCCATGCTTGTCTCTCTTCTGCCTTCCCATGTATCTCTGTCTCTCTTCCTTCCCAGTTCTGTCTCCTCTTCATTCCCATTTATGTCTCTCTCCCTTCCCAAGTCTGTCTTTCTCCTTTTTCCCATATCTGTATGTCTCCTTCTCCTGAGGTCCTGTGAGACCTCACTTGGAGTATTGTACGCAGTACTGGAGACCGTATCTCCAGAAGGATATTGATACTTTGGAGAGAGTTCAGAGAAGGGCTACTAAACTGGTTCATGGGTTGAAGGATAAAACCTACCAGGAAAGGTTGAAGAATCTTAACATGTATAGCTTGGAGGAAAGACGTAACAGGGGGGGATATGATAGAAACATTTAAATACATAAAGGGAATCAACACAGTAAAGGAAGAGAGTATATTTAAAAGAAGAAAAACTACCACAACTAGAGGACATAGTCTTAAATTAGAGGGGCAACGATTTAAAAGTAATATCAGGAAGTATTACTTTACTGAGAGGGTAGTGGATGTATGGAATAGCCTGCCAGCAGAAGTGGTAGAGGTAAACACAGTCAAGGATTTTAAGCATGCGTGGGATAGACACAAGGCTATCCTAGCTATAAGACCGGGAACGGGGGACTAATAAAAGTACTCAAAAAAAAATAAAATTGGACAGACTAGATGGACCGAATGGTTCTTATCTGCCGACACATTCTATGTTTCTATGTTTCTATGTTTCTCCCCATCTGTGTTCTCCACATCTGTATTCTCCTCTACCCATCTGTGTTCTCCCCACCTGTGTTCTCTCTTCTCTCCCCTTCTGTGCTCTCTCCCTGTCAGTGTTCTCTCCTCTCCCCCCACCCACCACTGTTGTGGTGTTGTCTCTTCTTCATTCAGTGTTCTCTCTTCTACCCCATCAGTGTTCCCTTATCTCTCCCCCGTTCTCTCCTCTTCCCATGTTCTCTCCTCTCTTCCCCCTCTGTTCTCTCCTCTCTCTCCCCTGTGTTCTCTCCCCTTTCCCCCTGTTCTCTCCTCTCTCTTCCCCATTCTCTCCTCTAACTCTCCCATGTGTTTTCTCTCCTCTCTCTCCCCTGTTCTCTCCTCTCTCCCCAAGCTCGGTTCTCTCCTCTTCCCCTTCTTCTCCCCCTTCTCCTTGTGTTCTCTCCTCTCCCCCACAATGCTCAGAACCATCACAATGTGTGGGGAGTGTGACGCTGCACTGATTGAGCTCTGAGTGTGTTTAACATCGATGATCCGCACTGCACTGCTCTACAGGGTGGGGTGGACATTCACCTCTGCACCCGTTGCAGTCCCCCCACCCCTCCTCTGGCTCTGCTGGGGGAGGGGTGGCAATTGCCGAGTTGCCCCCTTGGATCCATCACTGTTAATAATAAAAATGCAACATATAGTTTAAAAGGTGTTTCCTTGGGGAAGTTGTAGACAACATACTTATCAATAGTGCACAGTGCCAGCTGGCAGTTGCAAAGGCCAAAAAGATATTGGCATGTATTAAAAGGGACATTGACTCATGAAAGGAAGATATTATTCTGCCTCTTCACAGGTTTATGGTAGGACCCCACCTTGAATAAGCAGTTCAATTCTGGGCGCCTCTAAAAAAAAAAGACATGAATTATGGTACTAGAGAAAGTGCAGAGGAGGGCTACAAAACAAATAAGGGGAATGGAAAGTTTTAGTTATGAAGAAAGGCTTCAGAAAGGTTAAACCAGTACAAGCAAGAGAAATAACATCTTAGAGGGGATATGATAATTTTATAGAAATCTGTACAAAATACAAAAGGCTTTCTAAAGACCTGTTCATTAACAGAATAGTACAAAGGACCAAGAGAACAATAAAGGTATGGAATTTGGTGGTGCTAGTATATAAATTAGATGTCTTTAAAAGTGGCCTGTATAGGTTTTTAGTGAAACGGAATATAGAGGGCTATATATGTTAGTATCGGCATTAATATTTATTTAGTGCATGTTAATCTAAGGAGAAAACTGCTTGCCAATTGTCAAGAGTCAAGAAGGATTTTTTCTCCATGAAAGCAGAATTCAAAATGGAAAATAGTTAAATAGGTTTTTTTGGATCAACAGTGGTAAACAAGAAATAAGAAAACGGTTGAACTCGATGGATGCAAGTCTTGTTTAACCTAAACTACTATCTAACTACATTCACAGATTTTTGACTACCCAATATGTGCAGATCACACCAGAACATGCTAGGGAGGATAAAAGAAGAGCTATATATAATACTAATCTCTATTATTATGATATGTGTATAATTGAGTGGACACCTGGATGTTCGGGTTCGGCAGGTTTGGCCGAACTTCGAAAAAATGTCCGGGTCCGTGCTCGAACTTGACCCCGAACCCGAACCCGAACCCCATTGAATCAATGGGGACACGAACTTTTGGCCACTAAAATGCCTCTAAAAAAGTCCTGGAAAGAGCTAGAGGGCTGCGAAATGAAGTAAAATGTGGGTAAGAGTGTCCCTATTCATACGAATAGGTCAATTGACCTATTCGTATGAATGGGGACTCTATTTCGGTTTATAGAAAGCCAATCTATCTCTGATGAGCACTTATCATACAGTCAAAAGCAACATTATTAAATATTGCCTTTGACAAGTATTGATCTGCCTCCCTCTCCTTACTAGTTTTAGTAAGGTAGAGAGACAGATCAGATAACATAAAAAAATAAAATAAAATAATAAAATTAAATATTTAATACAATTTTACACACCAAGGGCGTTTATAAAAGCCATTTCAAGTGTTTAACCCCTTCCCTGCCATTGATCGCTGTGTACATTTTTTGCTGTCTGTGCATTTTTAAGGGGTTAATTTTTTTTTACTGTAATTCATTACAGTATAAAAAAGGCTCTTTTAAGAGCTATTAACCCCTTGCTTGTTGTAGATCACTGCCTAAGCAGAGATCTGAAGCAAATGCAGCAATCTTGCTGCAGCAGCATTTTTACTGTTTTTTAAAACTTTTTTATTACACCCGTCACGGGTTAATTATATCCGCTAGGGGATTACGTTTAACGTAAAAAAAAAATGTTTTAGCTGTCTGAGCGCATGTATAGCGATCAGTAACAGCTGATCAGTGGCAAAGGTGGTTTGGTGATTGCTCAGATGAGCATCATCATTCACCTCGTTAGATCAATATTTGTCAATATTTGATCTGACCCGTGTAGATCTGCCTCCCTCTCACTTGAGTTTTAGTGAGGGAGACAGACAGAGCTGTATAATGTGGGTTTTTAATTATAATATATTTAATAAAATTGAGACCCAAAGGGTTTTATAAAAGCCGTTTCCAGTGTTTAACCCCTTCTCTGCAATTGATCGCTGTGTACGCAGTGATCTTACACAGCAGCACATTTTTTGCTGTCTGTGCATTTTTTTAGGGGTTATTTTTTTTTTACTGTTTTTTTTTCTTACAGTATATCAAAGGCTCTTTTAAGAGCTATTAACCCCTTCCTTGCCATATATCACTTCCTAAGCAGCGCATATGGTCACTGCCATATCAGGATTTTTTGGCTATCAGCATTTTTTTATGAGTTGATGGGGTAAAATACTGGCTTCAAATATGTCCCAAATAGGACATGGGTGCAGGCTGTCTGCATGTAAAAATTTCAAGTTGGAAAACCAAAAACTGCACCTCCCAAATTTGGTATTTTAGCCCCCAAACAACCCAACAAACCTATGTATGAGTGGTATCCCTGTACTCAGGAGAAATAGTAGAATCGATTTTTTCGTTCGCTTTTGTCGATGAGGAGAAGATGTTTCAAATAAAAATAAGGAAATTTGTGGGTTTTTTCTTTTTTTTTTTACCATATATATTTTTTTTATATAATATTATAAGATATGATCAAAATGATGGCATCCAAAGAAAGCCCTTCTTGTCCCGATAAAACAATATATAATATGTGTGGATACAGCAAAAGACAAAGAAGAAAATTACAGCTAAACACAAACAGCACAGAAATGTTAAAATAGCCATTGTCCAGAATGGACAAAAATGTTTCAAAGGCTCTGTCCTTAAGGGGTTAAATTGGGGTAGCCCCCAAAATCTTAGGACATATAGCAAGAGAAAACAAAGAATAAGTGCACTTGAGTATAACAATGACTGGATGAGGCCAATAAATGTCTATTCTGCACAAGGTAGAGACAAGTCTGGTGGGATCCATGCCTGGTTCATCTTAATAAACGTGAGCTTGTCCACGTTAGCTGTGGACAGGCGGCTGCGCTTGTCTGTGATAACGACCCCTGCGGTGCTAAACACACGTTCAGACAATACACTGGCTGCAGGGCAGGCCAGCAACTCCAAGGCATAAAGGGCAAGCTCAGGCCATGTGCCCAATTTGGAGACCCAGAAGTTGAATGGGGCAGATCCATCAGTCAGTACGTGTAGGCCTGTGCATACATACTATTCCACCATGTTGCTGAAATGCTGCCTCCTGCTAAGATGTTGCATATCAGATGGTGTTGCTGCTTGTTGTGGCGTGCTGACAAAGCTTTTCCACATTTCGGCCATGCTAACCCTGCCTACTGAGGTGCTGGCGGTTGCGTTGGCGACCTCTTTCTCTGCCTTCGCCTTGTGCTTCCATTGAGCCCCCGGTGTAATTTTTGAATGCCCTCAGCAGCGCGTCTACCAGCGTGCGCTTGTAGTCGCGCATCTTACGATCATGCTCCAGTGATGGAATTAAGGATGGCACGTTGTCCTTGTAACGGTGATCCAGCAGGGTGGCCACCCAGAAATCAGCACAAGTTAGAATGTGGGCAACTCGGCAGTCGTTGTGCAGGCACTGCAGCATGTAGTCGCTCATGTGTGCCAAGCTACCCAAAGGCAAGGACAAGCTGTTCTCTGTGGGAGGTGTATCATCTGTGTTCTACGTATCCCCTCAGCCACGCTCCAGTGATGCCCACAAGCTGTGTTGGGTGCCACCCTGCTGTGAACACGGTTCCTCCTCCTCCTCATCATCCTTATCCTCCTCCAAAACTGTGCCCTGGCTTGACAGTTGTGTACCTGGCCTATGCTGGTGCAGGAACCCACACTCCAAGCCACTTGTGAATGACTGGCCTGATAACCGTGAAAATGACCCCTCTTCTTCCTCATCCTCTTCCTCCTGTGCCACATCCTCTTCCATCATTGCCCTAAGCGTTTTTTCAAGGAGACATACAAGCGGGATAGTAAGGCTGAGAAGGGCGTCATTGGCACTGGCCATGTTGGTGGAGTACTCGAAACAGTGCAAAAGGGTACACAGGTCTCGAATGGAGGCCCACTCATTGGTGGTGAAGTGGTACTGTTCCGCAGAGCAACTGACCCGTGCGTGCTGCAGCTGATACTCCACTATCCTGCTGCTGCTCGCACAATCTCTCCAGCATGTGCAAGGTGAAGTTCCACCTTGTGGGCACGTCGCATATGAGGCGGTGAGCGGGAAGGCCTAAGTTATGCTGCAGCGCAGACAGGCGAGCAGCAGCAGGGTCAGAACGCCTAAAGTGCACACAGACGGCCCGCGCTTTCTGTAGCACTACCAAATTCAGCACATGCGCCAGGCAATGGATGTGCGTCAAACCGGCTAGGCCCAGAGCTGCTATGAGATTTCGCCCATTATCGCACACCACCAGGCCGGGCTTGAGGCTCCCTGGCCTGCTTGCACCTAGAGGATCATCAGCCATACCACACTGACGAGGCCATGTAGGCTGAAACGTACGTCTGTGGTTTGCTGTGTTCCTCGTGTAGAGGGTACTAGCCATGCATTTCGGATCTGGACTGCCCTTATGGGTGGGATCAGTCTGATATGCTAATGGAGTGGTTCCTTTGCAATGGTGTAAGCAGGCAAAAAATGGAGTTGCTCTCCCGAGTAGGTATTATCCTACAGAACAGACTATTGCAGTACTGTTTGTTCTCGGGTATTGTAGCACCCACCCCCCTCTTTGTCGCCTTGAGGCTCAGTGGCAACAACCACTCATTGATCTGTTGTTCCATGCCCGTCCACAGCTCCTGCGCGCTGTGGGGTTTTCCCCCCAAACATATGGGTTTTAAAAGAGCCTGCTGTCGTTTCCCCCTTGCTGTGCTGAAGTTGGTGGTGAAGGTGTTACGCTGACCGGATGAGGAGGTGGTAGAGGATATGGAAGAAGCTGAGTAGGAGGAGGAGGCAACAGGAGGCAAAGAGAAATGCCCTGCAATCCTCTGTGCCGGAAGGACATGTGCCAAACTGCTATCTGCCTCAGGCCCAGCCTACACTACATTTGCCCAGTGTGCAGTTAGGGAGATATAGCGTCCCTGCCCATGCTTACTGGTCCACAAATCTGTGGTTATGTGGACCTTGCCACAGATGGCGTTACCCAGTGCACACCTGATTTTGTCCTCCAATTACTTGTGCAGGGAAGGGATGGCTCGCCGGGAAAATTAGTGGCGGCTGGGAACCACGTACTATGGGACAGCCACCGCCATCAGGTTTTTAAAACTGTCCGTCTCCAACAGACGGAATGACAGCATTTCAAAGGCCAGGAATTTGGAAATGCTGGCATTCAGGGCCAGTGTTCGCGGGTGGGTAGGGCCATACTTCCTCTTTCTCTACAGTGTTTGGGAGATGGACAGCTGAACACTTCCATGGGACATTCTGGAGATGCTTGGGGACGGTGGCGGACGTTGTGGCATTGCTGCAACTTCCTCTATTTGCTCGGTGGCAGGTGCCACTGTGACTCCAGAGCTGGAGGAAGAAGCCAAGACAGCAGCAGAAGAGGAAGCAGGAGGAGCCTGAGACCTTTCTTGGGTTTTGAGATGCTTACTACACTGCAGCTCGTGCTTTGCATGTAGATGCCTGGTCATGCAGGTTGTGCTCTGGTTTAGCACATTTATGCCTCGCTTCAGTTTCTGATTGCACAGCTTGCAAACCACTTGTGCGGTGGGCAGTAGCAGGCGTACTGTCTAGGGGACGGCCGCTACGGTTTTGCACCCTGCTCCATCTTATGCTGTGCTGGTGCCTCTTTGCGACCACTCTCAGATATGAAGTGCAGGAAGCAAATGTACTATTTAGCACCCAAAACAATTAGAATTTTTCAAAGTGCGCTGTAAGCACAGTATTGGACTGTTCTATTTGACTCTCAGATACGGAGTACACCGCAAGACACAAATGTACTATTTAGCACCTAATACAATTATAATTTTTCAAAGTGCGCTGTAAGCACAGTATTGGACTGTTCTATTTGACTCTCAGATACGGAGTACACCGCAAGACGCAAATGTACTATTTAGCACCCAAAACAATTACAATTTTTCAAAGTGCGCTGTAAGCACAGTATTGGACTGTTCTATTTGACTCTCAGATACGGAGTACCCCGCAAGACGCAAATGTACTATTTAGCACCCAAAACAAATAGAATTTTTCAAAGTGCGCTGTAAGCACAGTATTTGACGGTTCTATTTGACTCTCAGATATGAAGTGCAGGATGCAAATCTAATATTTAACACCAACAAATTGCAGTATTTAAAAATGCCTAGATGTTGCCCACTGAGCTAACAGAACAGGATTAAAGTAATGTGCCTGGCACACATGCAGTTTCAAGTGCACTGCACTCTCTGTGGTACTGGGCTCAGGGCAGGGTAAAAATATGTAGTATAGCACCCACTAAAATAATCACTGTAATTTGAATAATCGCTGTAGTTTGAATAATTGCTGTAGTTTGCAGATTCCACAACAGACGTTTTTTGAATCTGTCCCTCTCAGCTGCAGCATCTTCTCCCTACACTAAGAAGAGCTCATGTGATGTGCATGTATGTGACTCCAGCTTATATATAGAGTCTGGGTCACATGCTGCACTGGCCAATCACAGCCTTGCTGTTAGTAGGCATGGCTGTGATGGCTTCTAAGGGCAAACGAGTCAAACGCTTGTTGATTGGCTGTCCTGCAGCCTTTCAACATGCGCCATTAAATAGTCGAACCTCGAACTCCAACACAGACATACAGTGAAATGTCCGGGTTCGGGTTCATGCCACGGACACCTTAATGTCCAGTACGAACCTGAATAGTGTGGTCTGGGTTCGCTCAACACTATTAGAGATGGTGTGCTACAGGAGACAAGGGATTACTGCTTTTACTGCTTTTATTGAAATTGAAGACTCTTCAGATTTTAACTGTAAGAATTCTATGTTTTATTTTAATTATATATTAAACAGTGTTCATTAACATCCTTGCCTTCCTTCTTCCTCATGTGTTGATATATTTTATGAAGTCTTCATGGATGAAGTGACGGATCATCATTAATCCTTTCCCTGGGCTCCCTTATGCTGATATCCCTGAGCAAGTAGTTGCTCAGACGAATGTGAGTGGCCATTTGGCACCATTCATTCACTTTATTTCACTTTTTCTTTGATATATTACACTATTGTGTGTTTTATTCTTTTATTTTTCATATTCCCTTTGTACAACACTGCAAGATACATACTTGCTTTAAGGGTAAATATACAGTGCGTGTAGTGTTGGTTGAAGCGCACTGGTCACGTTTTTTCTTTGTATTGTATTTACTTTGCTAGAAGTGAGACACTAGCGGTGCCCGAGTGCTGCATACCCGTTTACATACAGGCGCAGCAGTCTACACTGTGTGTTTTACTATTAGAGATGGCACATGACTACAGTGTTGTTTGGAAAGTTGGTCCATTGGGAGAGACCAAAGGAGGAGGTTAAGGAGAGGAGCTTTGAAGTAGCTGGAGAGTTGGTTAAGTCAGTGGGAATGTTGAAATCTCCCAGAATGAGTCATGGTACATCAGAAGAAAGAAAGTTGGGTAGCCATGCAGAAAAGTTGTCAAAAAATAGGTACGCGGGCCGGTAGACAACTGCAACACAGAGGGATAGATGGGATAAATTATGAGAATGACAGGGAAGGGGATTAGTGTAGGGGCTGAAAGGAGCAGTTAGGAGAGAGGATGCTGCCAAAACCACCACCCTTTTTGGCCCCAGTTCTTGGGGAATGGCTGAAGTGTGATAGTTTTGGGGCAGATTATCGGTGTATATTGAGTCGATTATTATGTTGTTTTGTATTATAACTTATTTTGTTAATGCCAGAAAAAAAAGAATCTTAAAGAGGATTTAATTATACTTTACAAAAATACATAAATAAATGTACAATAATGGTAACATGTGCCTCACTGGCTAGTGAGGATCTGCTAGCAGATAGATCTGGATAGAACTAGCTGGATGATTTACATTACATGACACTAAACATGTTCTTTATGCTTTCAAATTCAATTTTCTGATGAACTGTATTACATACAATATAAGTATGATAAAATCTAACCAAATTACAAGCTCAATTTAAAAATATCTATTTTACACTGCTACTGATTGAGTAAATAAAACCTACTTATGGCTAAAAATCACAATCACAATTTAATACATTGCATAAACTGGTAGCATGGCTAAGTATTTAACCAGACAGAACACGAATTGAGGTACTCTAGAGCAGAATCTGGCTGGTATTTAGAACCCTATAATTCATTTTCAAGTTGGCCTAATTGCCTCACTCATTTTATTATTACAAATATTAGGTATGGGTAAAAAGAAACACTAATTCATTTCTCTAGACTAAGGATTTCAGCATGGGTGCAGGCATGCTAATCTAATTATGAAGGTAGCAGAGCTGAACGGCTGCATTTTCTTGTACTTAGCATTCACAAGTCAAGTCCCAGCAGATGTGTTGTGAAATTAATTTCCTCTGGTGTAACCAGAAACTCTCTGTTATGCAATTTCCATTTCACAGATGATAACCTATTATCACTTTATTCAAGGAAAATGTGTTAATAGCCACGAGGAAAATTGAATTATTCATATTTGCTCATTTCTATTCCGAAATGCACTCTTCTCTTTTCATGCATTGGGAGTAGACTAATGTAAACATGACCAGATCCTTGTAAATTGGCTTGTAGAAGAGGCTGTTAGCATACTGCCTGGGGACTGATCTGGGACGGGGATAACGGCTGATATCTGTGAAGTACAGCATGTGGAAGACAGGCTGTTACCCTTACCAGGTGCTAAGCAAGCTAATGGGAGCCAGGTCAAAAACATCAGATGTTAATTTAGAACTTTAACAGTCAGTAATGTTAGATGCATGGAAAGAAAAACAGTATGTAACAAGTAGCTACTGTTTATATAGTGTGAAATATGTGGTGGCATAGATCCGTGAAAACAAAAATCCATGTTGTGCGAATGAGAAGTAAAACGCATGGAAACGTTATAGTGTTGCATGTCAAAACAAATAAAACACCTGAAATGGAGTGTCTGCTAGATTATAATTAATAAGTTATGTGAGCAATTTGGAATGGCAGAGCATTTTAAAATCTGTTTAAATTATTGCAACACAAGCCATATAGAATATGTTCTTAAACATTCCTGGTAGCGGGGCCAGCCTTAAGTGTTCCATTGCCCAGTGTGGTCTTCTCCCATGGCGCCCCCACAATGCCTGTCTCTTTATTCCCCCTACATGTATGTGTCTCCCCCTTCCCATGTTTGTACCTTTCCTCTTACTTGCCATGTCTGTCTCTCTCCAACTCCCTCATATCTGTTCTCTCTCTCTCTCTCTCTCTCTCTCTCTCTTTCCCCTCCTCTGTACTCTACTCTCCCTCTCCTGTTCTCTCCCCCTCCTGTTCTCTTCTCCATCACCCCATCCCTCTGTTCTCTCTCTCCCCTTCCTCTGTTCTCTCTCTCCTCCTTCCTCTCTTCTCTCCCACCTTCCTCTGTCCTCTCTCTCTCTCTCTATCAGCCCGCCTTCCTCTGTTCTCTCTCTCCTCCTCCCTCTGTTTCTCTCTCTTCCTCTCCTTCCTCTGTTCTCTTAACCCCCTTCCTCTGTTCTCTCTCCCCTTCTCTGTCTCTCTCCCTCCTTCCTCCATTCTCTCTCCTCCCCTTCTTCTGTTTTCTCTCTCCCCTTCCTCTGTTCTTGCTCCCCCTTTTCGCTGTTCTCTCCCCCTTCCTCTGTTCTCTCTCCCCACCCTTCCTTTGTTCTCTCTCTCCCCCTTCCTTTGTTCTCTCTTCCCCCCTTCCTCTGTTCCTGTGAGATTTGCCCCCTCCCCCAAATCCGAACAGAGGGCTGGTGAGGGGGGATCTTTTGATCTCCCCATCCAGTGCCTCTACTGGCAAACTTTTTTTTTAAACTTTTTTTTTGTGGCAGGCGAACGCCACCTGGGGTTTTGCCCCCTGTGCTCTCGCATGGGTTGCACACCCCTAAAGCCGGCCCTGCTGGTAGCCACATGTAATTTAGACATATGTGGCATGTGTACTGTATGTTTATCAACAAGTCTCTAAGGAGATACCATTGGACCTAATCATACACCTGTGAATCTTTCCATAATTACTGGTAGTTTCATTATTGTTTATATCATAAAATATTACCAGTGATAGTTTTTTGAACAGCATAAAGCAGTGGCCTTCTCAGGCAGAGGGAAAATAAACCTAATTAGAAATGGGGAACAAATGGAAGCCCGCACACAGTGCTGGATTGCTCCTCCCCTGCACCTGTAGCGTGACTTAAGCTAGGCTCTTACCGTGACAGAGGATATAATGCAGCTGCCCTGATAGTCTCCTCTAGCTCCTAGTCAATGAAGTCACAATCTGAAGCTGTGTGACAATTAAGTTTTCTTTTGGAAGATGAGTGGAACAGGTCTCTGTTTTAAAAATTTGCAGCCACTTATACAGTGCCCCCCCCCCCCCCCCCAATCCAGGTACACAGGGCTCCAGCAATGTCAATTTATTACAAATTATCATGCAGTGTCCACAGGCTGTATACTTGAATTAGGGGTGCTACATGATGATTTTTTAATAATTATGATAATAATATTATATGGCTGTGGGTGCCCTGTATACCTGGATCAGGGGACTTTATAAAGATTTGTATAATACAGTGAGGGAAAAAAAATATTTGATCCCCTGTGATTTTGAATGTTTGTCCACTGACAAACAAATGAGCAGTCTATAATTTTAATGGTAGGTGCATTTTAACAGTGAGAGACAGAATGACCAAAAAAAAATCCATGTCAATGAGTGAAATAAGTATTTGACCCCTTCGACTTAGTACTTGATAGCAAAACCTTTGTTGGCAATCACAGAGGTCAGACGTTTCTTGTAGGTGTACACACATCTCAGGAGATATTTTGTCCCATTCCTCTTTGCAGATCCTTTCCAAGGCATTAAGGTTTCAAGGATGACGTTTGGCAACTCGAACCTTCAGCTCCCTCCATAGTCTTTCTATGGGATTAAGGTCTGGACACTGGCGAGGACACTCCAGGACCTTAATGTGCTTCTTGTTGAGCCCCTCCTTTGTTGCCTTGCCTTTTTGTTTTGGGTCATATTCAATGCCCTGGATGAGGGAAGGAGGTTCTCACCCAAAATTTGATGGTACATGGTCCCGTTGTTATGGTACAGTTGTCCTGTCCCCTTAGCAGAAAAACACCCTGAAAGCATAATGTTTCCATCTCCATGTTTGATGGTGGGGATGGTGTTCTTGGGGTAGCATAGGTAGCATTCCTCCTCCTCCAAACATGGTGAGTTGAGTTGATGCCAAAGAGCTCGATTTTGGTCTCATCTGACCTCAACACTTTCAACCAGTTCTCCTCTGAATCATTCAGATGTTCATTGGCAAACTTGAGATGGGCCTGTACATGTGCTTTCTTGAGCAGGAGGACCTTGTGGGCGCTGCAGAATTTCAGTCCTTCATGGCATAGTGTGTTAACAATTTTTTTCTTGGTGAATATGGTCCCAGCTGCCTTGAGATCATTAACAAGATCCTCCCAGTGTAGTTATGAGCTGATTCCTCACCATTCTCATGATCACTGAAACTCCACAAGGTGAGATCTTGCATGGACCGAGGAGACTTACAGTTATTTTGTGTTTCTTCCATTTGTGAATAATCATACCAACTGTTGTCACTTTCTCACCTAGCTGCTTGGCGATGGTCTTGTAGCCCATTCCAGCCTTGTATAGGTCTACAATCTTGTCCCTGATATCCTTGGACAGCTCTTTGGTCTTGGCCATGGTGGAGAGTTTGGAATCTGATTGATTGATTGATTGCTTCTGTGGACAAGTGTCTTTTACACAGGAAATGAGCTGAGATTAGGAGCACTCCCTTTAAGAGAGTGCTCCTAATCTCAGCTCATTGCTTGTATAAAAGACATCTGGGAGCCAGAAATATTGCTGATTGATAGGGGATCAAATACTTATTTCAGTCATTGACATGCACATCAATTTATAACTTTTTTGACATGCTTTTTTCTGGATTTTTTTTTGTCATTCTGTATCTCACAGAGAGAGTGTTAAGACACACTTACCATTAAAATTATAGACTGATCATTTCTTTGTCAGTGGGAAAATGTTCAAAATCAACAGGGGATCAGATACTTCCCCCCTCACTGTGATAATAACATTATATGGCTGGGTGGGCCCTGTATATCTATCCATCCCCCAGCCATATAATTAGGTATACAACCCCCCAGTCATACATTTTTCTTATTATTATATAAATCATCGTACAGCACCCCCCCCCATTCAGGTATAGAGGACCCCTCCAGCCATATAAAGATATTATTGTTATACAAATCATCATACAGTGCCCCCAGACTGTATACCTGGATGAGGGAGGGAGTGCTGTGTGATGATTTATATAATAATGAACTTATATGGTTGGGGGGGGGGTCCTGTATACCTGGAAGGGGGCACTGTATAAAGATTTGTATAATAATAAGAAAATGGTATCGCTGGAGGGCGCCAGGTATACCTATACATATAATTAGGTATCCAACCCCCCAGCCATATCATATTATTATAGAAATCATCATACAGCACCCCATCCAGGTATACAGAACTTACTGCAATAAAAGTACTCAATTATTCAATGTCTATATTACAAAAATATACATTAGTAATATAGGCATGCAGTACTTTTATTGTGTCATCAAATCATATATGTTATTTAATGTTATATGTCAATGTTGTTTACCATCAACATCCACTTTATAAAAGCAGTACTGAATAATAAAACCAGTTATTGTGTTGGTAATGCTGTAAAATATCACTTTCTATAGAACAGACCAGTCACCCACCAGATACCACAAGTAAGCCTGCTCCCAGTTATTGTGTTGGTAATGCTGTAAAATATCACTTTCTATAGAACAGACCAGTCACCCACCAGATACCACAAGTAAGCCTGCTCCCAGTTATTGTGTTGGTAATGCTGTAAAATATCACATTCTATAGAACAGACCAGTCACCCACCAGGGACCACAAGTAAGCCTGCTCCCCATCCTGTTGTGGCTGCCCATTATCCTGCACCTTTCTGATTTACTGATCAGAAGTAAATCAGAAAGGCTGATTATATGTGTAACGGACCGTCACACCCAGCAAGTTTTTCCTGGACCCTTGCTCTTTGTACCCAAATAGACAGGACATCTAGCAGTTAGGTACAGCAAGATTGAACTACTTTATTTGACAAACAACACAGACTTATAAAAGACATACACATGACATCACAGACATTAGTATACAATGGGGGGGGGGGGGGGGATGGAACTAAACATAGTTCTCCAACTAACTGGGGCTAGGAAAAGATTAGACATTCAGACTGCAAACCAAATTACCATACAGTGACTAGACACACAGTAAGAAACATAATGTACACAACATAATCAGTTTACCAGTTAATCCAGTTACTACAGAACAATGGATGTTGGAGTAAACTATTGGAGTCACTGTCACATTAGAAACCTTCAGAGTGGTCTACTAACAGAATTAAACATTACACATAACCAATATAATAACAGAATATAACTAACTAACAATATTAACGTATAGTGTTATGGCACATTCCTTGCCCAGGCGGTCCGTTCATTCGTGAGTTGGTTTCGGTAGATTCAATCTACCGAACACCCAGGCAGAAAGGCACGAACAAGCCTTTCTGCAGGGGAAAATACAAGCCTTTACCATGGGGCCATAGTCCAGAGGCAGCAGGCGACCAACCAGGCTTCTCCAGAACATAGTGGCGAGGTTGGTTCCGCCACAATATGCCTATTTTTTATATCTCAAATTTCCAGTTTATTGAAATTACAATATTTTTGTTAAAGTAACCGAATGATTTGTAAACATGTGAAATATAATATTTGAATGCTTCGGTATTTATATTTTAAAAACCTTGAAATGGCAATTGTTGTACTTAGATTTTTGTGAATGGTTGTGAAGATGTCAAAAACATTTTAATTGAAAAAAAATATCCACCATTTATTTAAAATAAAAAAATAATTTCAATATTAAATTATAACAATATGTATTTACATTTAGTATCTAATATATACACTGTAATTACTAAAAAAAAATCAGAAATTTGTTAAATTACCCACTATTTCCCATATGTGTATATACCACAGATGGAGAAGGCCTTGCCTGCTGCACAAGAGAGAAATTATTTCAGTGAGTTTATGCCTAACTTTTACAGGGAATGTCTTGTGATATGTGTTATCTAGCGATAAACCTATTTATATTCACAAAATAAATAAAAGCGTGAATAGAGTGTGAATCGTGCACAGTTTGTTCCTAACAATTTTTCGTGTAGTTAGTTACAATTATTATTCTCTTCTTTATTTTATACCAGCAATAGCCAGGTTTCTATGCTGTGAACCTATAAACAACCAACTTTAATATTTCCATGTATTAACGGTTTATCATTTGATCACTATCTTACCTGACTGAAGATTGAAAAATATATTAATTTAAACATGACTAAAAACATGACTTAAACTGTAAATTGCAAAATAGTAGTGAATAAAAACATAATTACTGTTTTCATTTGTTCATACTATATTAGAAGAATATAATTATCTTCTAGGCACACTGAATCTTATAAATATTCAACAATAAGCTTTAGAATTGGTATACTAATGAACACTTAAAACGAAACACTCTAAAACCAAGATATTATTTTCCTATTTTAAATGATGAATGAATTTATATTTTGTGATAAATGTACTGAAACACCTAGAGGTAATATTTAAGTGTCAAATATATCACTAAATTGAATGTTTTACATATTCAGTAGGTTAAAGTTGCCATTTTGAAATTATTTACTAATTTGCTTATGGTGTTTATGAAGCAATAATCATTTTCATTGCTTATGTCATACAGAAACCTCAGATTGAACTCATTTTTAAAACCTAAATCACTTTTCTTAAATATGTAGAAACAATTCCAAAAGGAAAGAACTCACCTAAACTAGTATTTATTATAAAGTGGTGCTGCTGGACACCAAATAGTTCTACACAGTCCAAAGGAATCAGTGCACTCACATGAAAGAAGTCATAAACTCACAAATCTACTTAAAAACACCTTTCTAAGATAACACAATTGGAGATTTGGTCACGTTATAGATCCCTGTTATGCTTAGCCCACCAATAGATCAAAGTACTCCAATTAAGCTTGATCCTAAAGAGACAGAACAGGGGGAGAGGGGAGAGATAGACAGGACAGGGGAGAGAGAGACAGAACAGGGGGAGAGAGAGATAGAACAGGGGGAGGGGGGAGAGAGAGACAGAACAGGGGGGATAGAGACAGAAAAGGGGGGAAGGAGACAGAAGAGGGGGGGGAAAGAGAGAGAACAGGGGGAAGGGGGGAGAAACAGAACAGGGAGAGGGGGGGGAGACAGAACAGGGGAGGGGTAGAGAGACAGAACAGGGGAGAGGGGGGAGAGGCAGCACAGAGGGAGAGAGAGAGAAAACAGGAATGGGGGAGTTAGAGAGAGACAGACATGGCAAGGATGAGTAAAGGTACAAACATGGGAAGGGAGAGAGACACATACATAGGGAGGTGAAAACAGAAGGGGGATGCCACAGGGGAAACCCGCACAGGGTGCCGGAACACTTAAGGCTGGCCGTGCTTCCTATGAACAAACAAGTCCCAAAGGAAAGCTCTCCTTTCACCAGTGTTAGGACCCACCTACATTTAACATAGTGGTGGGCTAGGTAACACTTCCAAAAAATGTCAAGCTCAGTATGTAGGCAGAACAACTCACCCATTAAAAGAAAGAATATGTGAACATCTGAATGACATTTCAAACAATGAGACAACTTCTACAGTTAACAAACACTTTCAGTCATGTTGCAATGGTGACAGGAGATTCTTTGAATTCCAAAGCATAGACAAAATTAAGAGCCCAATGAGAGAATGCAATACACAGAATCTCCTAAATAAACAAGAGATGTTTTGGATCTTCAAATTAGAAACCAGATATCCGTCTGGTATTAATCAGGTATGGGATCTAAACCATCTATTTCGTCATTTTTAAATTTCCCTCCTTGTTTCCATCCTTGAAAATGTGTTACTAAATCTCATTTTAAGATGTAGTAGGGAAGATTCACACACATATATATACTATGAATAACTGGTGTCCAGCAGCACCACTTTATAATAAGTGCTATTTTAGGTGAGTGCTTTCCTTTTGGACTTGCTTATACATATATAAGAAATATGATTTATATTCAGCAGCTCCCAACACCAATTTCATTAGATAGGTAGTTCTAGCCCCCATATGTCTTAGGAGTCCTTTCGGGAGCGGCAGGCATCAATTTTTATCATTTGTACTATTATTATTATTATTTAAGTCAAATTTGATTTTGAGGTTGAATTTGACTTAAAAAATGCTTTTTTCAATTCCCCTTCGATAAGCTTTAATCAAGTTTGCTTTATTCTCGGAGGTCGAGTTTGACTTCCTCTTGCCTCATCTCGATAAAAAAGTTAGTGAATACCGTTCTGGTAGATTTCTCCATGTTCCTGAGCTGACTGCTCCACCCCATGGTTCTCTACATTGTTGTTGAGCTTCCCCTGGGCCTGCTAGTGCAGTCATGTCTGGTTCTGTTTAGTTTGGGTCTTTTGGAGCTATTCACTAAAAGGTGAGTTGCAGGTGAGTTGAGGGAAGAAGAATTGAGTTGAGGTGAGATAAACATGTCATCTCACCAATTTATCTATTCATTGTGCAGGGACAATGTATACTTTAGTTAGTGAGATGAAACATCACCTTAACTCACCTGATCTAACCTCAACTCTCTTGCAAATCATCTTTTAGTGAATAGACCACGTTATGTGTATTGTGGTTAGTACAGGTTACAGTGTGTTTAATGTTCATTATTTCTAAATCCTGTGTAACAAGCACTGAGATAGAGAAAATAATCTTATGCACACAAATGCATAAAATAAGAGAACTATATGTTCTGTTATGTGTTGGATTCTCACCTGTGGTTAGATTTACAAATTAACTGGTTTTCAAAGGAAAATGTGTAATTAGCCTATCAAGTCACAGATGATATCATTAGCAAGAAACACCGCAGACACATTTTAAAAAAAATCCTCTTATTGTTTGCATTTACATGCAATTCTTCTAACACAATGTATATATTTGGGCTAACAATCTAATGCTAAAACTATTTACAAATGTAACACATCAAACCATCCCCTATATGCTTCTCTGACATCATTAGTGAGAAAGTAAGAATCATTTTCTTACCTGTGAAATAAATTCAACATGCTCCAACATGTAATATTAACTATCTTATAATTCTGATTTAAAACAAAAATAGTTCTAAACTCATCAGTATTGTGAATAATTGAAACCATCTCCTAAAATGTTCTACAGTGTCATCAAATATTTTGGGATAATTACTGTATCATCTAAAATAAAGATAATGAAACAGAACAGATTTACAGTGACAGTCCAGCCTCCAAATGTACTTTAATGCATCCATAATAATGCAATAGCATAATTAATATGCTGCTTGTTATTTCATTTTTCAGGAATGTGCATGGTATTTTTACCTAGAAATCCGATTAAGTATATCTAGTGTTAACTCCACCTTCATACTGTTTTTATTTAAATTCACTCTCATACTTAAGTATTAGCTGGAATAATTAACAGTAAGCCTGAGATTGGTTGATGACAAACCAACATTCTCAGTAACTGGCAAATGGTAGCCACCACAAGGGGTTATTTTCAATAAGCCTGCCTTTTTACTGTAGGGAAAGGGAGTGATATTTGTGTATGTGTATGTGTTCTGCATGTTTGTGTGTTTTGTTTTATTTTAGTGCTGGAGGAGTGAAGAGGTTTTATCCATTCCCTGGCATTGGAAGGGTTAATGCTGCTGCAGTTGTCATCTTATTTCCTGTCATAATGATTAGCTGGAAAAGTTAGCCAGTTTAATAAGAGCAAGCTATAGAGCATGGAGGTGAAGCCTACACTTCCAGCAGCTGCTTTGTAAGAATACAGCATCTACAGATAGTAAAAATCTGCTACCATAATGAAATATGCAACTAAATTTGAGACAATTTTGGTCTCAATGGCTATTTTAAAATTCTTGCCGTGTTTGTGTTTAGCTGTATTTTCCTTCTTTGTCACTTGCTGTATGCACACAAATGATGTATTGTTTCTATCAGAACAAGAAGGGCTTTCTTTAGATATCATTATTTTGATCATATCATAGGACTGACTTTTATTTGAAAAATAATTTTTATTATTTACAAAAGCTAATGAAAAAACTTCTAAATAGATTGTACTGTTTCTGCTGAGTTTAGAAGTGCCCCATGCTTTTAATTGTTTTGCTTTTTTTGCAAGTTATAGGGCAATAGGGACAAATAGCACATTGTTATTTCAAAACCATTTTTTCCCAAGTTAACTATAGTAACATTGGATCACTGATATCTATCATTAAGCCTTGACTCACCTCCCCGCATGTATACATTTTTCAAAAGTAGACAACCTAGTGTATTCAGCTTGGGGTATTTTAACATTTTTCATGCAGCCATTTTACCTATAATCTTTGCCAACGTTTGCAGAGGTAAAATCATTTTAGTGATTTTTTTCACAGAGATTGCAATTATGATATGAATTCACTGAAAATGTCAAGGGTTACAGCCAAATAACATCACAATATGTTCAGCAGTGGCGTCGCTAGGGGGGGGCTACTGGGGCTATAGCCCCGAATCCCTCCTCCATAGCCCCGAATGGAGACTCTGGGGCTATTATTGTAATTTTTTTCTCACTCATGCACGCCCGTTGGAGTCATCAGCAGGAGGGATATTTAAAAAAAAACGCAGACCGGCATCTGCTCTATTTGCGTGCAGCCCCTGAGTAACAGGGAGCTGCACCCTGTAATCTCTCCCTCCCCTGTGCTCACAGGTCCCCGCCTTCCTCAGCAGAGTCCTGCTTATTGGATACCACCCCCATTAGAAGGGCATCCAATCAGAGGCAGGGGGCGGGGACATCCCCGAGCCCTGCACCGGACAGTGAGAGCCAGCATGCAGGGAGCTCCAGAGACCAGCAGAAGCCTCCAGGATCAGATGTCCTGCCCAAACAGGGTAGGGTACAGAATATATTGTAGGGTAGAGTAGAAAATAAAATGTTGGAGGGAAAAAAAAAAAATACATGATGTGGACCACATTTCCCTTAATGCCCAGCCAGCATCAAGGGGCTGTTTAGCTGGCTAAGCATTTTGGGAACTGTAGTTCACAGGTAACACATACATTTATTTACTGTTGATTTAATTTCCCATGATGCTCAGCCAACATCATGTGGAAATTTAGCTAGCAGAGCATCATGGTAGCTGTAACGCCCACAATTTTATCTAGTGTTAGCTGCATTTCCCATTATGCTCAGCCAACATCATGGGGAAGTTTAGCTGGCTGAGCATTATGGGAACTGTAGTTCACAGGTAACGCATGTTTTTTTTAATTTAGTGTTGATTTCTTTTCCCATCATGCTAAGCCAGCATCATGGGGATGTTTAGTTGGTTAAGCATCATCGGAAATGTAACTCCCACATTATTATCTAATGATAGCTGCATTTCACATCATGCTCAGCTAATACCATGTGGATGTTTAGCTGGCTGAGCACTGTAGTTTACAGGTTTAAAGGGAACACCTACATTTTACACTAGTGTAATTTCCCATAATGCTAAGCCAGCATCATGGGGATGTTTAGCTGGCTAAGCATCATGGGAATTTTTATTCCCACATTCTTATCAAGTATTAGCTACGTTTTCCGTTATGCTCAGCCAGCGTCATGGGGCTGTTTAGCTGGCTGATCATCATGGGATCTGTAGTTGATAGATAACTGTTACATTTGTATCTAGTGTTAATTGCATCTTCCATTATGCCAATCCAGCATCATGGGAGCTGTATCTAGCGGAGGTTCATGGGAACTATAGTTAAAGGGACTGAGTCACCTAAACATTGCCTAGACTGTCAATGTAGAGAATAAAAAAATATGACAATCATCTATACATTGTGTTAGCAAAACTGCAAGATAATGCCTAAGTTAGGAGAAAAATATGTTTTAAATATGGCTGTGGAGCCTCCTGTTTATGACACCACCTGTGACCTAATAAGCAAATAAACTGCTTTTCAATGGGAAATGTGTCATTTGCATAGTAGGCCACAGGTGTGGCAGCACAGTACATGGGCAGCCCGTTTGTTAGGGAGGGCTAGAGATCTCCATAGCAGAAATTGCGCTGTAATCTCAGACCTCGGTCAGTGCTGCCTTGCTTTTCACACGCATTGCATAGTGATGACTCTGAGAGTCAGAACATGATGCTCTAAGTCATTACTATGTGTGAGAGAGAGAGAGAGAGAGAGAGAGAGAGATGGTGTGTGTGAGAGAGAGAGAGAGATGGTGTGTGTGAGAGAGAGAGAGAGAGATGGTGTGTGTGAGAGAGAGAGAGATGGTGTGTGTGTGAGAGAGAGAGATGGTGTGTGTGAGAGAGAGAGAGAGAGAGAGAGAGAGATGGTGTGTGTGAGAGAGAGAGAGAGAGAGAGATGGTGTGTGTGAGATGTGAGAGAGAGAGATGGTGTGTGTGAGAGAGAGAGATGGTGTGTGTGTGAGAGAGAGAGAGAGAGATGGTGTGTGTGTGTGTGAGAGAGAGAGAGAGAGAGAGAGAGAGAGAGAGAGAGAGAGAGAGAGAGATGGTGTGTGAGAGAGAGAGAGAGAGAGAGAGATGGTGTGTGTGTGAGAGAGAGAGAGATGGTGTGTGTGTGTGAGAGAGAGAGAGAGAGAGAGAGAGAGAGAGAGATGGTGTGTGTGTGAGAGAGAGAGAGAGAGAGATGGTGTGTGTGAGAGAGAGAGAGAGATGGTGTGTGTGAGAGAGAGAGAGAGATGGTGTGTGTGTGAGAGAGAGAGAGAGAGAGAGAGAGAGAGATGGTGTGTGTGAGAGAGAGAGAGATGGTGTGTGTGTGAGAGAGAGAGAGATGGTGTGTGTGAGAGAGAGAGATGGTGTGTGTGAGAGAGAGAGAGAGAGAGAGAGAGAGAGAGAGATGGTGTGTGTGAGAGAGAGAGAGAGAGAGAGATATGGTGTGTGTGAGAGAGAGAGAGAGAGAGAGAGAGAGAGAGAGAGATGGTGTGTGTGAGAGAGAGAGAGAGAGAGAGAGAGAGAGAGAGATGGTGTGTGTGAGAGAGAGAGAGAGAGAGAGAGAGAGAGAGATGGTGTGTGTGAGAGAGAGAGAGAGAGAGAGAGAGAGAGAGAGAGAGATGGTGTGTGTGAGAGAGAGAGAGAGAGATGGTGTGTGTGTGAGAGAGAGAGAGAGAGAGAGAGAGAGAGAGATGGTGTGAGAGAGAGAGAGAGAGAGATGGTGTGTGAGAAAGAGAGAGAGAGAGATGGTGTGAGAGAGAGAGAGAGAGAGAGAGAGAGAGAGAGAGAGATGGTGTGTGAGAAAGAGAGAGAGAGAGATGGTGTGTGAGAGAGAGAGAGAGAGAGAGAGAGAGAGATGGGGTGTGTGTGAGAGAGAGAGAGAGATGGTGTGTGTGTGAGAGAGAGAGAGATGGTGAGAGAGAGAGAGAGAGAGACGGTGTGTGTGAGAGAGAGAGAGAGACGGTGTGTGTGAGAAAGAGAGACGGTGTGTGAGAGAGAGAGAGACGGTGTGTGAGAAAGAGAGAGAGAGAGACGGTGTGTGAGAAAGAGAGAGAGAGAGAGACGGTGTGTGAGAGAGAGAGAGAGAGAGAGACGGTGTGTGTGAGAGAGAGAGAGAGAGAGAGACGGTGTGTGAGAGAGAGAGAGAGACGGTGTGTGAGAGAGAGAGAGAGACAGTGCATGAGAGAGAGAGAGAGAGAGAGAGACAGTGTATGAGAAAGAGAGACGTAGTGAATGTGTGTTTGTGTGAGAGAGCCCATCTGGGCTCTAGCCCCAGATCATTTGGAGACCTAGCAACGCCCCTGATGTTCAGCAACATATCCTAAGTACAGTGATGTCACCCATGCATAGGGTTGTCTGGCTGTTTATCAGCTAAAAAGACCACTTTGAGGGGTGCACCTTTCAGTTTTTCAACCTGGAATTTTGACATTAGGTAACCTGTGCCCATATACTATTTGAGACATTTTTTAAACAAATATATCTTATAAAGTAGAAACTCAAGAGCATTTCAAATGTTGATATTTTAACACTTTCCATGCACTAATTCTATCACCAACCTTTGTCAAACTTTTCAGAAGTAATTTTTTGTGAGTTTAATTTTATCAACCATTGTATTTTAGACATTAATTCACAGATTGTGGTACAACTCACTGTCAAACAACACTCCCATATGTGTCCAGCAACTTCTCCTGAGTACAGTCATACCACCCATGCATAGGTTTGTTGGGTTGTTTTGGCGCTAAAACGCCATATTTCAAATCTCCACCTTGGAATCTGACATGTAGCCAAGCTGTGCCCATGTCCTATTTGGGACATTTGAAGCTGTATTTTAACCCATCATACCATATATTTTTTAATAGTAGACATCCCAGGGTACTTCAGATGGTAGTATTTTAACACTTTTCATGTACTGCCACTAGCCTTTGTCAAAATTTGTGGCAGTAATTGTTTGTGTGTTTTTTTCACACACATACTTCAGGCATGAATTTACAGATCCTGCTATGTGTCACTGCCGACCAATGCCCCAATATGTGTTCTGCAACAACTCCTGAGTAAAGTGATACCACCCATGCGTATAAGGTTGTTTTGTGGGGGTTAACAGGCACATTTGGGATGTGTGCATTTCTGTTTTCCAATTTGGAATTTTTACATGTCCTAACTGAAACTATTTTGAAGCCGCCAATTCAATTTACCGCCATCAAACCATACATTTTTGAAAGTAGACACCACAGTGTATTTCAGATTATGGTATTTTAACACTTTTCATGCAGTCATCAGCTTTGCCAAACTTTTGGGCAGAATTTCTTTGTGGTTTTTTTTACACACATTGTCCTTCTGCATGAATTCTCAGATTCTGGTATATGTCACTGCCAAAAAACACAGCAATATGTGTTCAGCAACATCTCATAAGTATAGTGATAAGTGGCAGGGAATTGGTTTATTCACAGGGAACAGCTTTTAAAACAGCCCCCTTGGGTCTCACAATTTTATTAAATACTGGTCTGTCTCTCTCCCTCACAAAAACTTAAGAGGTGAGAGGGAGGCAAATCCAAACTGGTCAGATCAATATTTACAAATAGTGATCTGACCAGGCAAGTGGCTGTTACTGATAGCTAAACATGCCCACAGACGGCTTCAAAAAGATACTTTTTTTTATTTTTTACTTTACATGTAACTCCTTAGCTGGTTATAATTAACCCCTAGAGGGCATTATTAACCCGAAGTGGGTGTAATAAAAAATATACGGAGACAGCAAAAAAGTGCTTCTGAAACCAGATCAATGCTTAAGCAGCGATCTAAGGCAAAGAACAGGATAATATCCTAAGTTGAATTTATAGTTTAAAAATGTGCTGCTTATGCTGTGCTCAAAGGGATGAAATTGAATAAAACACAGGAATGGCTTTTTTAAAAACCCTTGGGTATCACAATTTTATTGAATGTATAAAAATGCATTAAAACTCACTAGTTTACTAACTCACACTATACAAAAATGTCTCTCTCCCTAACAAACACACATGTTTCTAGTCACGCCCCTTGTCTAACGAACTCATATATGTAAACTTACCCTTTAAGATCCACTGTGGCACATTGCCAATCAATTACCTTCCACGCTGTGGACATTAAATGGTACTGTGATGCATTTGCCATGATGGCAGAAGGATACATAACCTAACAGCTGTTGATGGTGAACAATAACTGGTGATGTGATGCCAACTTATAGCATTACAACCCGTTATTGTTATTTCACAAAATCTGTTATGTCAATATGTAAAATAATATATATTACTGTACATATAGGAATTCCCTAACTTTTATTGGGATATCGAAAATGTGTATGGGATATGTGTGTTTTATTACATTAAAAATTAGATTTTGATGTGGCAATTGCATAATTTATGCCAACATGGCATATTGTTGTTAAAAAATATTCCAATCAACATTTTTTTTTAGCAAATATTATATTATTCCATTTCAGTTAACCATTTAACATTACATTTTTACTGTACTTTTTGGGCCTAAAATTATCAATTATCCAAATAAAATTATTTCTGAAATTATTCAGGCCAAATCGGGAGAAATCCAAGCCTTTTATGAATATGAATCTGCAGGCCAAGTTTCCTCAAACCAAAAATTCATGAATTATCGTCCACAATTTTTCATTGATCTCCTCAATACGATAATTATCTCTAATTAGAGCCAAATTATACCCAGATCAGGATTTTAAAAGTAGACCCCAAGGAAAAAAAATGAGCCAAGTTTTGTAATAGCTACTATTTACATTATTCAGATGGTAACTGAGTCACCAACAACAGTTTCCATATTACCGTATTTGCTCGATTATAAGACGACCCTGATTATAAGACGACCCCCCAAACTTTGTATATTCCTTTAGGAAAAAAACTAAAAGCCTGAATATAGGACTCCCCTTGTCTATATCTTCCCCCTCCCCTAGTCTATATCTTCCCCCCTCCCCTAGTCTATCTCCCCCCTCCCCTTGATTCTTTCCCTGGTGGCTAGTGGGGGCAGCTGGGGGATGTCTGCATGATACGTGCATACATCCTCCATGCTGCCCGACACCTCCGTCTATTATGACGGACAGCTGGTCCGTCATAATAGACGGAGGTGTCGGGCAGCATGGAGGATGTCTGCACGTATCATGCAGACATCCCCCAGCTGCCCGATTCTCCCTGGTGGCTAGCGGGGCAGCAGAGGATGTCTGCGTGATGAGCGCAGACCTCCCCTGCTGCCGCCCGGCACGCTCGCCGGGACTTCTGTGACGAAAGCGGAAGTACCCGGCTTCTTCATAGAAGCCCCGGCGGTCGTGCCGGGCGGAAGCAGGGGAGTCTGCACGCATTGCGCAGACATCCCCTGCTGTTAGAGAGGGGGATCCAGGTCCCCTGCAGCTCTGCTGGGGACCTGGATCCCAGTCTTATAATCTGACCTCAATTTGAGGTCAGATTATAAGAAGACCTCGAATGTAAGACGAGGGGGATTTTTCAGAGCATTTGCTCTGAAAAAAACCTTGTCTTATATTCAAGCAAATACGGTATTATAAATAATACATAATAACACAACAAAACATGCTTCTGAAAAAAATGTGGAAAGAAGTTATATTACAAATGGATTCATATATTAGAATAATGGTGAATATCATCTGAAATAGGAAATTAATATATAATTTTTAATAATCTGCAAATTTTAAATGGTTTCTTCGAACATGATCTGATCTCATACAGATCTATATCTCTTTAGATACGAATATATTCATTTTCTCGTTGCTTTTAATTTTCCATCTCACTAGATGGCAGTATACTCTGCATTATACAAATCAAAGACTATGGCAAATTTATAAAGGCAGCCTGTATCTTGCATTAATTCAAATATATAATATTAACATGTGACTTTAAATTGTCACTTTGCTTTGCGGTTTAATGTTATATGCATTTTTAAAACCGCTTAGACCTCACCAATAGTGCACTGATTTATCTTTTTTCATTAACAGTTGAATATGTGGAGTTATAATTAATATAGGTGGATCTTTCAGTGTGATAGTCACTGATTAGTCCAACTGATTTCAAGTGAAACACATGTAGTCTCTGGGAGGAGCCATCTTGGATTTGTAACAAAATGTAAGGTAGTTTGGATGTTTCTTGCAAGTTAGAAATGTATGGCTAGTTACTGGTCTTTATTTATTAAATTAATATTTTATTAAATATTTTATCAATGAATTCAAAACAGGATTTTGCAGAAAATGATTTTAGAGGACAAAATGACTGCACCCTCTAAAACTTAACTGTCCTGCAGCAGCCCTACAGTTATTTCTGGACTAAAAATATAATTTATGATTGTTGAAAGGTTATGGGATATAAAGTTTAACAGCAGCTGGGATGATGCCTTGTTGGTATTACAAAAATTGGATTTATTATTCTAGATACAAAAACATTTTAAGGGTCTACCCAATATGTACATATCTGTCCTGAATTGGATTTGATCAGGCGTAATAATCAAACAAATCTCCAAAATGCGGCTACTCAATATCCCTCAAATGACTGTTCAGGCCGCTCGGAAACCGAAGCACCATAGACCTTCGGATCTGGACATTTTTTCCATGAAAACAATTGGTAGCTCAGGTTGCTCTGATTATCAGAGCTAAAATTGTACTCCCAAAATCCAAACTTGTTCGGATAATTATGGTGGGAAGAGAAAACCCAAATAAGCTACTCAATAAGCTTCTGTATACAACTGCAATTTGGAAATGACAGGTGATCTCACAAAGATATGTTGAGACTCTGAAATCATTCTAAATACACCTGAAAGGCACCAAAACAAAGTCGTACCCTTAAATGCCCCATTATATCCTATAGGAGTTTTCACACATTGAAAACTAGATGAAAAGTACAAATAGTCACCTGAAATCCAACTGAAATAAACAAACCCTCCATAGGAAATTGATACAAATTATTAGTGCATTCAACTTACAGCCAATCACTGTCAAGGAATGTGGGAATAAATACTGAGCACATGGCAAGGACACCATTTTAGAGCAGGATTACAGCCAGCACTATTAACAAAACTAGAAAATATTTTCAGTGAAAAGAACCATGCATTGGTAAGGAAGCTGTGCCAGAACTACAACTTGTGCAGGCTAATATATTTTTTTTTTTTTTGCTTCTTTGTTTGTTCTTCTGTTCTACTCCATCTCTGGATTTCCTGTTGTTTATTGCTTCTGTTAGTTTCACTGCTCCTATAAACCTACAACTACATCAAAACATGTGCAGGCTCATCCTGACTGTATCCAATGATTTTCTTTCTTTCTTTGTTTTCCTGCTTATGTTTTATTCATGTTCCTGCCCTGTTCCTTGTATTCTTAAATCTCCGTGTAGCTGTATCTGTGTCCTACCTTGAAGCTCTAAAATGATTCTGTCCTGAGTCCTGAAGCCCTGTAATGTGTCTTCCCTAAGTACGGAGGCCCTATAATTGGACTGCCCTGAGTCCTGAAGCCCTGTAATGGGGCTGCCCTGAGGCCCTGCAATGGGACTGCCCTGAGGCCTGAATCCCAGTACTGGGGCTGCCCTGTGTGCTGAAAACCTGTAATGGAGAGTCCAGTCCTGAAGCCATGTTAGAAAGCTAACCCGAGCCCTGTCCTGAGTCCTGTTAGATACTCTCCCACCATTATCAGCATTTCAGGCTAGTTCCTATATTAATGTCTGTGCCACGGTTATGTTGCTTTAGCACTGTCCATTGTTTTTTTCTCTGTTTGTATGTGTGCCTGTGTTTGCCTTTGTGCACTGTTGCAATGCCCTTTGTCTGTGCCCTGTCTGCCTCTGCCCTGTATGTATGGCTTTGTCTTTAGTCATGTGCCCTGCATTGTTTAGCCTTTGTTTGGTTTCTGTTCTGCCCTGCAATGTTTGCTTCTGTCCACTCTCTACTTGGCCCCCTTCTGTTCTGCCTTCGTTTCCTATTATGCAATCATTCTGCTTGGTATTTCTGGCCATCTAATCCTGAAACTACATGCTTTCCTGTCAAATTTGTTTTGTTCCATGTCTGTTTCATAATGACTGCCATGTTTCTCCTGTTTTTGCCTTGGTATACTGGACACACCAGCTGCTTCCAAAGGACCATACTGCTGCAAGCATTCGGAGGAATGTGGTAACCATGCATCAGGCCTTGTGCCTCAATCACTACACCATAACTCTTTCATGAATGCAAATGATGATGTGAAATTGACTGCACCCAACTGTATGCATTCAACATTAACAATGCATTCCTCTTTATCTAGAACAGAGCTATCTACACCACCACCTGGACAAGGTTCCTCTCACCAATTGCCGGATCCTAATGTGCAGGCCAAAGGAACCACTGCCCATGCTAGATATACATGTACACCACATGATTTATGTTAGATGTTAATGCAAATGTAGTTAGCTACATTTACATACTACTGTACACATAAATGTACAGTTTTATGACATTGATGCACATGAGCACTGCATTGATAGAGATGTGTATCCCTAGTTCAGGTTCCAGATGACCATGCATGTGAATTGTAAGAGAATGTGATGACCACATTCTGAATTGCAATGTCCTAAACATCATCTTTTCCTACAGAAACATCTGTTCAACAAGAGGTGAGCATCCGACCAGCCAGGAACATCAGGGGACTCTCCACAGGGTAACACTACAGCTGCATGTTGAGTTACAAACACACTATATTGACACTGAAGCCTGCTAGAATTGAGTGTACTGCTGCTTCAGAGGCAATTCAGAGCAGTGGCGTCCCGAGGGGGGGGCGGGGGGGGCGGCCCGCCCCAGGTGCCACTGACTAGGGGGGTGCCACCGGTGCTGCCGGCACCCCCCGCGCTGCTTACCTTTTTTATTTATTTTTTTCAGGCGGCCGAATCCTCTGGATGCGGCCGCCGGGTGAAAAAAAAAATAAAATAAAAAAAAATCACAGCGACCGGATGTGACGATACGTCACATCCGGCGACTGTGTTTCCCTCCTCCATGCAGGAGGGAAGACTGCACGGAGGAGTCGTCCGTCCGGGAGAAGCAGCGATTTGGTAAGTGATGGGGGGGGGGCTCTGAGTGGCACACTATTACTGGGCACTGACTGGCACAATATTCCTGGGCACTGACTGGCACACTATTACTGGGTTCTGAGTGGCACTATATAACTGGGCTCTGACTGGCACAATATTCCTGGGCTCTGAGTGGCACACTATTACTGGGCACTGACTGGCACAATAATCCTGGGCACTGACTGGCACACTATTACTGGGCACTGACTGGCACACTATTACTGGGCTCTGACTGGCACTATATTACTGGGCTCTGACTAGCACAATAATACTGGCTCTGACTGGCACAATATTCCTGGTATCTGACTGGCGCAATATTACTGGGTTCTGAGTGGCACACTATTACTGGGCTCTGACTGGCACATTACTGCGTTCTGAGTGGCACTATATAACTGGGCTCTGAGTGGCACACTATTACTGGGCTCTGAGTGGCACACTATTACTGGGCTCTGAGTGGCACTATATTACTGGGTTCTGAGTGGCACACTATTACTGGGCTCTGACTGGCACTATATTACTGGGTTCTGAGTGGCACTATATTACTGGGCTCTGACTGGCACACTATTACTGGGCTCTGAGTGGCACACTATTACTGGGCTCTGACTGGCACACTTACTGTGCTCTGAGTGGCACACTATTACTGGGCTCTGACTGGCACAATATTACTGGTATCTGACTGGCACAATATTACTGGTATCTGACTGGCACACTATTCCTGGTATCTATAATTGTACAATTTTCAAACATTGAAAAAATTGTGGGTGTTTTCTTGCATTTTTATTATGGGGGGGGGGGGTGCCACACTCAGGGTCCGCCCCGGGTGCCAAATGCTCTAGGTACGCCCCTGATTCTGTGGACTAGCATTCCTCTATCAGCACAGGTGGTTGGAAGTCAGTATGGTGAGGAGAACGATGAAACCGACATGACTGGACGGTTGCCTCATACATCATGCTCCTAATTTGATTATAATGCATAAATAAAACTGTTGCATCTTGGTAGATATCATGAAAACCTTAGCTACTTACCATTCTATCATCCAGTTGTACTCGTCCACTAAAAAACTCTTTCTCTCCCAATTTCTCTAACTGCTCCATTCCTGCCCTGGGCTTGTCAGAAACAAAATAAATATGAAAATTTCTAATGAAAGAATTTGGAAATGTTATTAAACATGAATAATTTAAAAGTATTTATCTGTGTCTGTCTTGTCACTTTATTTCCACAGTGTGCAATGATTCAATATGGTTAATCTTTCCCTTACATTGTGGTACATGTGTTTTGTGGCCTATTGCTCTTTTTGACAGATTTTTTTTTTACATGGAAATTATAATCATCTTTATTTGCATCAAATATGATATTTGGGCATATATGAAGGAATTTCCATATGAAAAAACACTGAAATATTTAGTATTGTCATTTTCTACCCTTTACAGATCCTTTCTCCAGCTAAAAACTGTAAGATTGATATGAGCAACCTTGATTAATTAACTGATTTCCCGCTACAAGGCAGAATTTAAAAGTTATATTTGTCCTTCAAAAAAATAAAGAAAGAAAATGATTAGTGTTGAGCGAACCCGAACCGCACTGTTCGGGTTTGTACCGAACATTACGGTTTTTGGAACCTGGACCCGAACACGGACATTTCACTGTATGTTCGGGTTGGAGTTCGGGGTTCGGCGATTACATGTATTCCATAAACCGAAACTCTATAAACCGAATGTCTAACCGAAATAGAGTCCCCATTCATAAGAAATTCTTATGAATG